>JBDJHY010000078.1:17437881-17452385 GCA_039654485.1 Withania somnifera
TTCTCCGGTGGCCCTGGATGGAAGTAGTATCCTTCAAAGAACTGAAGGACTCACTAAATTCTTGGCAACATTGGTTGTTCCGGGTGGGGGTATTTGGCCATAAATACACTTGCAAATATTAAAATCATTATTTGTAAAGTGAATTTTAGCTCTCAGTATAGTTAAGATGGATACTTCAATGTAGGTTCAAACCATATGATATTACTAGAAATGAATCAAGAACAGAGGTATGGTATAACTGGACTGAACAAGATTGAAACATGATCAGAACACTTTTTTCAGCCACAAAAATGATGGAGTGGTTATGCTATCTACTAAGGAAGCCTCGAAGGTGAAGGGGAACTCAGTAAGAAGACTAATTTCCAAAATCACTTCTCAGAGTTCTGCTCGAGAAACTACAAGAATCATGGATGTCTATATAAGAATTATATGCATGCAAGGTAAGGCACGAGGTAAGAGAAGATCAGTCATTATTATCCCGAAAATGCCATTTAATGTGGGGTGGATGAACACTGCAGTTAAAATGTCACTTCATAAATATCGAATCCCAGAAGGCAGTTACAAGTGTTCCCAGGGATACAGTGGAAGGACTCCTATAAGCAGACACAGTCACAAGGAATAAATGGACGGCCAGAGAAATGAATGAGGTCACTGTTCAGGAGAAAGGTGGTATGATCAGCATTTATGGGGGTGTCAGCACTTCCAAAATGAACTCCGTAGGAGTGTGCATTCAAAATAACTCACTGTTTGCACAATCTTTCAAGCATCAAAAAGTATCCTCATTCAATTTTTGGCCTTCATGGAGAATTCTCACTACTTGATCCTCACTTGAGAGGCAGAAAAGGAATCTAGAATCCTAGCAGCAGCACTTTCAAGGCTGGGTTCTCGAAGCTCATTACATAGAACACACTAATTAAATTAGAATCCTTGATTCCATTTCCATGAAACAGATCATTCAAATAAGTTTTCTTTTTTACTTTCCTTGGGAAGAAGGTTGTAAGAAACTCTAACAAGCCTCAATTAGTAAAAAAGAAGTTGATCAAGATATCTTTTACAATTGGTGAATATATATAGATATCTTGTACAGCAGATTCAAAATAGAACTGTGATATTGATGATATACAAAGCACTTTGGAGTATACAAGAATCCAACCGCAACAAATTCCATGACAAAGTTTGTTCTTAACAGGAGTAGAAATTACAGCGCACACGTAAGTTGAAGCCACTCACATTATATATCAAAATAGAGTGGAGCTCCATGACTTGGTTTAATGGCGAAGGTAGTACAACACGGGATGTGTTGTAGGTGCATGTCATGAGTTTAAAACGATAAAGGCCCATCCCACTAGTGATATTGTCTGCTCTATCATAGGTACACATGGCTTTAAAACGTGTCACTGTAAGTCCTGCTCATATATCCACCATCTCTTGTTTCGCTGATGTGGGACTCCTATTCTAAGCTAGGGCGTCACATAAACCCTCCTTATGGACTCAACATCTTTGCCCCACCATCATTCAAGGTTGCACGTAGAGTGGCTTTGATACCAAATCTGTCACAGCCCAACCCACTAATGATATTGTCCGCTTTGTGCCTAGGCCCACACGGGTTTAACTATAGTCTTAAGGCTTACTTTCTTATATACCAGTATCTCTTCTGTGTTTTGTCGATGTAGGATTTGCGTAGGATGTTAAAATATTCCGTTATATTTTGAGCCATTTCATTCCAACACGTAACCAACTTTTCATAAGGAGCTTCTAGTCTCTAAAATTAGAGGTTCTCTATATCTTGCACTTATCACTACCCAGACCTAGTGTAGTGTAACAAAAATAATTTTGATTTAATTTCAACTAGTTGATATTGCCAATTTGGATCTTTAATTGCATTATGTTATGTTCTTTGATAAATTCACAGATCTTAAACTTAGCACAAGATATGGTAAATATAAGTGAATGATTCTCGAGATATAGAAGAGGAGCCATTGGCATTTCTAATCAAATTAGCGTATGTCATATCATTTATGATCATTAGCAGCGGATTCCAACAGGGCATCGCCATAAAGAGAAGGGATGTTGGCCAAAGAAAATGATTGGAAAATGGGATAGAGAAAAATATCACCATCATTTAAAAGAAAATGGCAAGGAAATCTTGGAAAAGAAATCTAAAAGGAAAATTTAAAGAAAACCAAAAGAGAAGAAAGAAGAAATAGAGAAAACAGAAGACAAAAAGTACAAGAATTCGCATTGAAATTCAGTCGCTTAACTTTGACCTTGGGCCTTGGGGACCATTACCCAAGACATCCGGATATTGCGTCGATGGTAGTGCTAGATTTCTCATGATGGTGGTGGTGGTGACAAATGCATTGCTGTCTCAGTATACATGGCAGTTGAGAAGAGGCTGAGAAGAGGGAAATAAATGTTGATTGTTGAGGTAATGTCTATGAGGGGAAGAAGACATCAGTCTAAACCTGTTATACAAGATAGCCATCAAAGGCAGATACTTGGGCAGAGTAAAGCTAGGAAAAAGAGAAAGAGAAACTGAAAAGAATATTTTTAATGGAAATCGTGGGAAGTATAACACTGAAGGAGAAGAAAAAAGCAAGATAAGGGGAGTAATATAGGATTTCACGGAGATACTCAATCCACCCTGACCTTAAATACTCTAAACCAAGGCATCTACTTGCTTCTTCTGTTTTCTAATATATTGGAATCCATTGACAGACTCATTACTGATGTTAACAGCTCACTTGAGATGCACTTAAACCTTGAATCTCGGTAATGTCCAGTGTCAAGGGCTGATGCACATTATTGATTATACCAAGCGATTCATCATTTCATCCGACCTGCTTAGTTGGAAATATCTTTTGTGAAACTATTGACTGAAGTATGTTCTCTTTGATTTTTTTTTTTTGTAAGTTGCATTCACTTGAATTTGACTTCAGAATTCGTTATTGTTTACTTTAATCTCAGACAGCTGTCAAAGATGATTTGGCTTTTCTCCACTGTAGTGGTGGTTGTGGGTGTTACTCGCTGTTCCATTCCTCTAGAGGGCATTACCCTTTTCGTGTTCCATATCTAAAATGCATATTGCATACTTCAAGGTGATGCTGGTGGACTGTTGACATTTAATGCAGTAGCCTAGTAATCAGAACAAACACGGTCAAATTTTCTCTACAGCTTAATGGCGGCATTAGTTTTGTCGTCCTGATACTCAACTTAAGGCCATTAAATAGGGCTAGCTGACTGCAATAACAGGCTATTTTCTAGGCGAAGGCTGAATTACTGGTAATATTGTTATTTGTGTCTAGGAATGTAAGAGTGTACTAATTCCATCATATTTCCATTTAAGAGGAGAAAGAAGAAGAAATGGTTCACTTATACCTGATGAGATTCCCTTGTTTATGTTTGCAAAATTTGCAGATAATGCCTACTTACAAGCAAGGAGTTTTGCTATTTAGTGTTCATCAGTTACTTTGATATTGCACATTAGAAATCAGAGAATTTATAGAAGGGTCATTCTGGAGTTCTTAAAACTTATATCAGAAGCTTTTAGGTTTGATGCTGTCCTTAACTATGACAGGTATTCAACTCCTACTTCAAAGATCTGCTTTATGGAAACAGGAAGTTCAATTTGCAAATGGAGTGGTGGATTAAAGAAAGGCTGTGCTTGAATTAGAAAAACTTCTAGTTTTTTATTTGATTTGGTAAAATTCATTTTGATTTTATTTCCAAAAACAATTTGGTTTGGGTTCAGTTGGAAGGATTGGTTGTTATTTTTGCGTTCTCCTTGACAAATATCACTGAAACCCATAAGTATTTTCGAGGGTATCACATGGTGAATTAATAGATTGATACTGCCGAAACATTTTCGATGCTTTTAAACATACTTCTAATTATAAAAAAGATGAATTGAGAAGGAAAAAGAGAACCTTTGGCAAGAAAAGAAAATAGTAGGGACCAATTGCAATTTGCTCAGGTTGAAAAGTGCGGAAAGAGAGCAGAGAGGAGAGAAAAGAGAAAAAAGTTGCTTCCCAACTTTGCAGCCAGCGGGTAGATTGTGGTTCTACCATGTTGTCTGGTTTTGTCTTTAGAGCTTTTTTTTTTTGGCCAAATAATAATAATAATAATATAATAATAATAACAATAATAATAATAATAATAATAAAAGAAAGAAAAAAGAGAGAAAGAGAAGCTTCTGTTTCAAATCCAAACACACACAAATGAATTCATGAATGAGTGGATTCAATTGCATGCGAGCCGGTTATCTTGTTAATAATAGCAATTAGCAAATATTGTGAAGCATGGAGATGGAGTGCGATAATTCATTGTATAAGAACAAGGTTTGACATTCAGAATTGCAATAACTATAGGATATCAAGTTGCTAAGGCACACTAGGAAGGACTGGAAGAGGTTGGTGGAGTTGAGGGCGAGGAGGATCGTGACTATTTCGAGAATTAGTTCAGAATGCTAAACACTCGTTTATAGAGTCCATTCATCTCGTAAAGGAGACTGGTGGAGCAGTATAGGAAAGGGAAAAAAGATTTACACATGGTGTTCATCAATTTAGAAAAGACTTATGACAAAGTCCACTGTGAGGTTCTATGGAGGTGCTTGGAGGATAGAGATGTACCTGTGGCGTATATTAGATCGATCAAGGACATGTGTGATAGAGCCAATATCTGATTAAAGACAGTGGGTGAGATTGAGCATTTTCCCGAGTTGATGGGTTTGCACTAAGGCTCAGTCCTTAGCTCGTTTCTATTTGTCGTGGTGATGGATGTATTGACGCGAAAATTCAAAGGTGCCATGGTATACGTTATTTGCGGATGACGTGGTTTTGATTGACGAGATTCGCAAAGTAGTTAACGCTAAGTTACGACACTTGGGTTAACTCAACCCCAAAAGTTAGCTCACTAGGGGAGGATTGTCCAATTCCATATAAACAAACCGTCATTTCCCAACCAATGTGGGACTTTTACTCACTCCAACAACCCCCCTTCACGCCCAGGCTCAATTGGAGCGTAGAACCGGGAATCCAGACAGGAATGGAATTGGCTCTGATACCATGTAAAGATACGGCACCTGAGCCTAATTCAACTCCAAAAGCTAGCTCATGAGGGGAGGATTGTCTAAGTCCATATAAACAAACCGTCAGTCCATTTCTCAACTAATGTAGGACTTTTACCCACTCTAACAGAGTCTAAAGGTTCAAGTTAAGAGGTCCAAGATTGAATACTTGGAGGGAAAATTCAATGATGTGACACATGAGGCGGACGTGAAAGTGAGTCTTGATACAAAGATCACTTAAAAGAGAGGTAGTTTCAGGTATCTTGAGTCTATTATTTAGGAAAATAGAGATATTGACGAGGATGTCATTTACTGTATTAGTGCAGGATGGATGAAATGAAGACTCGCATCTGGAATCTTTTGTGATAAGAATATGCTACTTAAACTTAAAAGCAAGCTCTATAGAGTGGTGGTTAGACCAACTATATTGTATGAAGCTGAGTGTTGGCAGTCAAGACCTCTCACACTCAGAAGATGAAAGTGACCGAGATGAGAATGTTGTGATGGATGTGTGGGTATGCTAGGAGAGATAGGATTAAAAATAAAGATATACGAGACAAGGTAGGAGTGACTTTAATGGAAGACAAGATGCGGGAAGAAAGGTTGAGATAATTTAGGCATGTGATGAGATGCACGGATCCCCCAGCATGGAGGCATGAGAGGTTGGTTATGGATGGCTTCAAGAGAGGTAGAGATAGATCGAAGAAGTATTGGGAGAGAAAATTAGGCAGGACATGACACAGTTTCAACTTACCAAGAACATGACTTTATATAGGAAGGTAGAAGTTTAGTAGGTAGGAGTGTGTCCATATTAGTAGGTAGAAACTAATATGTAGGAGTGCCATCCATTCTAGTAGGTAGGGGTGCATTGTCTTGTTTCCCGTACTAGTAATTGTAATAATCGTGTATAGTTTCTTGTTCTTTGAATTCTTTTGATATCAATTGTTTCGTGTGGTTTAATTATAGTAGTATTTTGTTGTAATATTGTTTTATTACTAGCTATTGTTTTTGTTATTATCTATTGTCTTTTATACTTCCATTACGTCTTTCTAGATTGTTTTTATGTTGAGCCTAAGTTCTCTCAGAAATAGCCTCTCTATGTATCTCACTGGTAAGGTCTATATAGACTCTACCCTCCCAGACCCCACTTTGTGAGACTATGTTGTGCATGTTGTTGTTAATTAACAAATATTGGCCTTTATTATCTGAATTAACTGCAATCTGACTTTCCTAAAGGAACATGTATCTCCGGTCCTAATTTTGCAAGGAACATGTATCTCCGGTCCTAATTTTGCTTATTCAAATGCAACAGTCAGTGTAGAAATTGGCAAATGTTGCATTTGCAGTTCATCATGGACAACACATTATACTTTATGAATCTGCAGGCATACAGGAATTAGGACTTCCATTTCTAATAGCTAATATGTTAGGCAATTTTTTATTCGTCCTAGATAATTGTCATATTTCTTGTGATAACACCAATCCAGCAGGGAACTCCCAAGGAATTTCAACTTTCTGGTGAAGTCTACCGTTGTCAATTTAACCCTAAAAGAAATCTCTCTCCCTTGGGAATTTGTATCCTAGTGTCAAATCGACTATTTACCATCAAGAATATATTTATTCCTTAACTTGCTGTCTTCAGCTGTTTTATGTAGACCCAACCCCATTTGAGATCAAACTCTCTCTCTTTGGTAGAATGGCTTCTATTCTCTTTAATAAAGAGATAAACTATCCGGTAATTATGTATTTAGTTCAATTATAATTTTTTGAATGATGTACCCTTCTGTGTAATAAGCATTTTGCTATCGTCGCCGTTGTAAATAGGAGAGAAAATCGAATTTAATTCTTCGTTTTTACAAAAACTTTACTAAAAAAAAAAAAAATAGGAGTAAGCTTTTTTATTTGTCAAGATAAACAAAATATTAAATTCGACCATTATGTGGACTCTGTCAAGACTTCTCTGAGTGTTTTAATCAATATGTCGTACCATTTAGTTTGGTTATCCAGAAATAAGTGTTCTTACATTTGTATGAATGTAATAAATTAGATATGGTTTTGATGTGTAAAATCATGAGTTAGGCAAAATGGGGGACCTTGAATGTGCTAAGCATAGTTGGAACCCAGAGTATTATCTTTTTCTTTTTTTCATTTTTATGGTGATGGTGTCCGGGCTAGCTTGCACTGATCTCGACTATTCTATTGGTACCTGCTACCTCCTATAAGCACAGATATTGCAAAACTCTGTCCATCAAGGTTTAGGTGGAAGGGGAAGAAACCCCTACTGCTTTTTCGCCTTTGAATAAAAGACTTTGGCGCATAGGTGATTTACAAGCCAAATGACAGAGAGAGAGAGAGAGATGTGGGCATAACCATAAGCATGGTACTGAAAAGAAGGAAAAGATTCTTGAGTACTAAATCAGAAAAGCCAAAACAACATTTATAAAGAACGCTTGGGCTTTGTGAATGCCTATTTTTATTTTCTTTGTGATGATCGGGTACTTTCAGTACTTAGCTCAGGTTACCCTACACCCTCCATCTGGCTATCACTTTCATCTCCAAATACTGTCTACCTTCCTTGAGGAAAATATTGCTTCCTTACCTTGCAGTTTGATATTTATAAACTTCAGAGGGATAAGCGACCTCCTTATACAATGTACTTCATCACTGATTGTCGGCCTACTTCCGCTCTGAAACTATATTTCAACTCTACTTTAAAGTTACCACATAAAATAAAGGGATTGAGGAAAGTAAGTCATTTTGTTATATGTGATTATGACTCAAAAAAAAAGCTAAGAATCTTACTCATCAATTTTCGTTGTTTGGAAGCTAAAAAGTTAAAAAAGACAATATATTAATCCATTTTTTGATTCTTTATTTTACTTTTTGGATGCTCTTGATACAGGATCTGGATTATTTCATTCCGAGTCTTAGTAAACAGTATTAATTCTTCTCTGACTGTAATTTTGATATTTATGGATTGATCGAAGTATATATATATATATGTTGCTTAAAGTTGGTTTTGTTGACACTTAATTTCTTGGATCAGTTTTTCTATTTTCAATTCTAAAATTCTGTACGTACCACCCTTGAAGGGAATTAGGCCTGCATCATTGGCAAAAGTAAAGGATCCTGCAGTTAAAGCATTTATAGAAAAATGTATTGCAAGAGTTTCTGTGAGGCTATCTGCTAAGGAACTATTGATGGACCCCTTTCTCCAGTCAGATGATGATTCCGGAAGCATATCTAGATCCTTGAGTTCTCACCCCAGACATGCAGGTAATTACATGATTTCAGCAATACGTAGATATGCTTGGAGATTGTTGACACTTCTGGGATCTTGCAGATAAGAGTGATGAGCCATCTGATGGTGGAAGAAGTCCCCCAGACCCTGTGCCTGAAGGAAACAGAGATTTCACAGTGCAGGGCCAAAGGAAGGACCTAAACACAATTTTTCTTAAACTGCGGATAACTGATTCAACAGGTTATGCCTTGTTCCTTATTTCTCCACAGATAATTCACTTCATAGTTTGACATATCTGTATCTCAGGTCATATTAGGAATATTCACTTCCCATTTGATATTGAAGTTGATACAGCAAATGCTGTTGCTAGTGAAATGCTTGAGGAGTTGGACCTGACAGATCAAGACGTCTCTGCTATTGCTGATATGATTGATTCTGAAATCCGGTCATATATCCCAGATTGGGCACCAAAACAATGTTGTAGCAATCACATTACTGATGAAGTTGCTCCTTCTGAGAGCAGTGAAGCTCATGAAGTTGCTCCTTCTGAGAGCAGCGACGCTCGTGAAGTTGCTCCTTCTGAGAGCAGTACATCTGGAGCTTGTGGTGATGTTTCCCCTTCAACAGTGAACTCCACTTCTTTTGGTGGTCTGGTGTTGGAAAGACTTCCTTCAGGTCGTAAGTACTGGTCTGATTCACCAAAAACAATCAGTAGTGCTAGCTCTCCACTCAGACAGGGGCCTTCAAACCTGTCACAAGCAGATTCACCAATTCCGGAAAGTAGCTGGACTGGAGAAAATGAACAATCACCTGTCAGCCAGAAAGAGGGAAGCAGCTCAGGTGATGGTTCCTTTGAGCATGAAGAGAGTGAAACTGAAAATGATATTGATGAAGAGGCCGGTGAGATTCCGGATTCAAACTCAAGTGATAATAAACAAACTGCTGATTTAACTTCTGAGACTGCTCATTATTCATCAGGGGAAAGAAAAAATTATAGCAGCAACAAATGTTCAGATGACATTGAATATATTGTGGAGAAACTTGAGACGCTGGTAGATGAACAGCGTAAGGAACTTGATGAGCTCAGAAAGAAACATGACTTGGCTATCTCAGATGTTATAAGCAAACTTCCTCCTGAGATACGTGTTGGAGTGCTTGCTATGTGTGGTCACACAATATCCTCCCATACTTTACGAAATGATAGAGGCTGCTCTGGTACAACCTCTGAAAGCCCAAGTTCCCCTTTGAAATTGTAAGTGTTGCTGTCTTATTATTTGCTATTGAACTGTGGATATAACTAAGGTGGTCTTTGATTGTGCCAATCATGTTACTTATGATTGACTGTTATTACAAATCATGTTACTTATCCTTAAAGGTTTCGAGATATTCCAGAATGCTGAAAAACTTTAGAGTTGCTGGCAATGGTTACTTGCAAAATTCAGTAGCTGGAAGTGTTTTGAATGGGCCGGTATTTAGGTACTGTTTCAGCTCTGTCAAGGGCAAGACCAGTTCAGGATTGGGAATTGCTGTAATTTTGAGTGAAGAAGCGGGAGAGTGATTTGTCAGTCAACTGTGCTTCAATTTGCCTGTGTGGTGAGTTTATTGTTGGACAACATATTAAAATTTATGTTGCATGACATAGACAGCCCTCCGGAAGATCTTGTTTGACCCGTTCAAGCGGATTCAAAATCTCATATTCATGTATGAGATCGTTCGGGCTGCAGCCACAATAGTTTCTTACATTTTCGTTAAGTTTATACTTGTATATATTTACATTGTAATTAGCAAAGTTTGATTGGTTTGAAATCACGCCTGTTGATAACTACATTCGTTGTGAGAAGATCATTGGTTGCTATTCATCCTTTTACTGTTGATAACTACATTCGTTGTGAGAAGATCATTGGTTGCTATTCATCCTTTTAATTTTACAGGATAATCTTTTGACCATGTAATTTGCTTTCCTTCTTGAATCAATGACAATTTAGACACAGGTTCAAGAATTTTTGCTGTAAAAAGGGCCATACAACTGTAATGACCTCCACGGCCATTTAGGTGTATTAGGCGTTACTTTGTGTTGTAGAGGTTTTCAGTGCTGCCCCAGGTCATTTATGACCTGCTGGGACTGGTAGTCTGGCTCCCTGGCGGTTCGGATGAGATTTATCTCACTTTGCTTGTTTTAGAGTCTGAACTTCGCTACTCATTGATTTTAGTCAACATTCCTTCAAGACGCACTCAAAATCGAATTTCGACAGTTTTCAGCTTCGGAATGCCGACTTTGGTCTAGAGGGATCTTTAGTTCGTGTCCCGGGGTTTTCATTTTGAGTTTGAGCTGATTTATGGAAATTCAGTTCATTAAGAGTTGAAATTGGCCCAGAGTTAGTGCGTGGATATCGGAGTGTTGGAATGGGGTTCTGATGCTTCCATCAGCTCAGAAATGGTTATTTGGGCTAGTAGCGGTGTTGGTGCGCTTCTTAGGGTGTCCGGTGTCATTTTGGTTGCGTTGGTGGCTTAGTGTGATTTTGCTTGTTGGTTTCGGGGGTCTTTTTACTCAAAAAACCTCGGTTGGTAGTTTCGGCAGTTTCATTAGATTCGGAATGTTGTTTCCATGCTATATACATATTTGGTTTGTTGTTGTTGGACTCCATTTCGATTTCGTGTCATTGTTTGCGAATTCTGTTGTAAACTTTCTAATAATAATATAAGATCATTGATCTTTTCACTCGCTTTAGACTCGGCTGCGTACCGCAACCGACACTACCTTCGTCCCAATTTAGACCAAGTTGTACTATCTCTTACTACTTTGTTCCGCAGTGAGTACAACCGTTGACACATAAGTCCGATTTCGCGTAGAAATGAATACAACTTTTCTACACTTATCACGCCTGCTGATTTGGAGACCTTGGTGATATTACTATATTATGGCGCGGGGCGCCCTGAGCTGCCGAGTTTACGACACAATGAGACCATTGTACTGAGGCATTATATGCCGGGATATGAGACTTCCTGATACTTTATGATATTGGGAGGTGAGATTACTGTGACGTTAGAGTTTTATATGTGGTGGGCGTACCTCCATGGACCCTGCCTCTAGGTTGCGTGCAACTGAGGAGAGGGGTATAGGTCGGAGTAGGGATATACGGGGATCAGTCTTTTCATAGGTCCTTCCTGCTGGGCCTTCGGGTACTGGAGGAGGAACGTACACAGAAACTGTGATATTGTGTGGTTGTGTTACTTTTTTTCACTTGTTTGCTTTAGTGTATACCCCCAGTAGTACGGGATGTCGTCTGGTGAGCGTGACTTTTGTGTACACTACCATTCTTCTGAGGCTTAGCAATGTTAATTTACTTACTGTATTAGTGTATTTATTGCTTAAGCTAGTTATGGTCTTTATTTTCGGACCTCCTTTACTCTGTTGGTTACTTCTGTGTGACGCTATTTGCTTTCTCGTCTCATTTTGTTTTTTTGAGGTTGCCAGTATACCGTCCATGTCCCCTATTTGCCTGTGCTACCTGTTCTTTCTACTTTTACTGTTATTATTTTTGTATTGCTTCAAGGACCCTGGGTACGTTCTTTCCTTCTACATGTGATCTTATTTTGTGTTTTAGCTAGCGTTGATCATGCTCTATTTGTCTCTTTACTCTTTGTTTGTGTCACTAACTTTCCGTGTCATATCACTTGCTTCTGTGACCTTACTTTCGTGTATTCCTGTTATTTAATGCTTTTGTGTTTTGTATGTGCCTAGTGACCCTCGAAGCCTACTGGGTACTGGTTGCTTTGGCAACTTATACTCATACTACACTTATATTTCCCTGATGCAGTTCCGAGTACTAGCACCCGACGTTAATTCATAGTTAGTCGTTCGTGCCTCCTTGCTATTGATTTAAGAGATACAAGGTTAGTTTTGAGCGTCCAGCTGTTCCTGCTCTCTTCAGCTTGTATTTTGCCTCTTTTGTATTTTCGGAGACAAACTTGTATTATAGTTTTATACTTGTACTCTGTACTTAGCGGCGCTTTATATACACTGATACCAGGTCTTGGGGAGTTTTATTAATTCTGTTTGTATTATTTTGCTTCTCCGACTTAAACTCCTTCTCTTTACTTTATTTATTTGTACTTGTGCGTTTTGTTGTGGATATAGTAGTCCTTTGCTTCGGTGCCAGACTCTAAAGTTGATTCTCCTACTGATGAAATAGTGGGTGCAACCATGACTTCAAAAATCGAATTGTAACAACAACCAAAGTCCAACGGCATTATTTGTCCAAGATTTGTACGCCAATATTGCAAAGTCTCAAATTAGAGTACCTGAAGTAGAAACGTGGCATAAAGAGAGACTCTAGTCAGTGATCACTTTCAATCATTTTCTTTTGTTTTAGCCACAGAAATGGCCCTCGCCTTCAAGACATTACTGGTGCAAAAATCACCAAAACTAGTGTCATTTCTGTACTTTGTTGCCTAATCGTTCGATTATGAAAATTGCAAATAGCATTTGCACCAAATTTATTGTGGACTGTGGTCAATAAGAACCAATGAATAACAATAATCTCTCGTTTACTTTTTTATACTTGAGTGCCTTTATTTGCTCAAAATTACTAGTAGTTCTATTTTTGATATTAGCATATCCAATTTTCCTTAGTAGTACCAAACATACATTCGAGTTAACATTCTTAAAAACACTTTTATTTGATATAGATACACGCATGGACAATATTTAAACATCAGATCAATTACTACACTTAAGGGGCGGCAATAAATATTTTAAGATCTAATAGGTTAAACAAATATAATTATAAAAGTGTGTCTAAAATTCTCTGAAGATAAGATCTAATTAATTAAATACGAAATAAATTACTGATGTGCTAAACTTAAAAACTTAGATTTCTTTTGTGATTTAATGTAATATCAAAATATAAAATACAAAATTTAATTATAATTTATATTTTCAATTCTTCATATTGTAGAACAGCACATAAGGACATAGTAGAAATGGATAGATTAAAAAGTCTCCCCAAAAATGTAGTATAGGCCCTATTTTTTCTTGCCAAAGATATAAAACACTGTGATCCCCTTCTCTTTTTCACTTCTCCCCCAATTTCTTCCAATTCGCAATTCTCACTCTTATCCTTCTCTCTAATAAGCCATGGCTTCAATTTCAGCAGCAGCTGCCACTGCCACTGCCACTTCTTCTACTAAGCTTATAAACCCTTATTCCCCTTCAACTACCAATTCCCTTAAACCCTCCAAGCTTATCTTGTCCTCTTCCTTTACCCCCAACTTCTCTACCCTTTTCCTCCACTCACCTGCCACCACTTCCCCCAGCACCACCCACCATCGCCGCTTCACTGTCCGCGCTGCCCGTGGCAAATTCGAAAGGAAAAAACCCCATGTCAACATTGGTACTATTGGCCATGTTGACCATGGTAAAACCACTCTTACTGCTGCTTTAACCATGGCTCTTGCTTCTCTAGGTAATTCCGCCCCCAAGAAGTACGATGAAATTGATGCTGCCCCAGAAGAACGTGCTCGTGGGATTACTATTAACACGGCTACTGTTGAATACGAGACTGAGAACCGACACTATGCCCATGTGGACTGTCCCGGTCATGCTGATTATGTTAAGAATATGATTACTGGTGCTGCTCAGATGGATGGTGCTATACTTGTTGTTTCTGGTGCTGATGGTCCTATGCCACAGACTAAAGAACATATTTTGCTTGCTAAACAAGTGGGTGTGCCTAATATGGTTGTGTTTTTGAATAAACAAGATCAGGTTGATGATGAGGAGCTTCTTCAGCTTGTTGAATTGGAGGTAAGAGAGCTTTTGAGTAGTTATGAGTTTCCTGGTGATGATATTCCTATTGTTTCTGGTTCTGCTCTTTTGGCTTTAGAGGCTTTGATGGCGAATCCTAGTATTAAGAGAGGTGAAAATCAATGGGTTGATAAGATTTATGAGTTAATGGATAATGTTGATAGTTATATTCCTATTCCACAGAGACAAACTGATTTGCCTTTCTTGATGGCTATTGAAGATGTGTTTTCGATTACTGGTAGAGGTACGGTGGCGACTGGGAGGGTAGAAAGAGGGACTGTTAGGATTGGAGATACGGTTGATATTGTAGGATTGAGGGATACTAGGACTACTACTGTGACTGGGGTTGAGATGTTTCAGAAGATTTTGGATGAAGCAATGGCTGGAGATAA
>JBDJHY010000078.1:17528198-17541072 GCA_039654485.1 Withania somnifera
CACTCCTCACTGGAATTCTCTAGATTAAAAAGTGATACTAACAATTTTTCCACCTCATTCCATAAAATTGTTATAGTGTTAATGGCAACCAACAAAAATTTTGGAACGATCTCATTTGTATTATCCTACAAACAGTCCAACTAAAAGTAAATAACAAGTGAAATAAAATAGGTAGGATTGTGTTTCAATTGCATTATGCTTTTATTGATTGCAATCTTTAACTGAAGCTGTTGTGATCGCTTCTGACCTAGTCAGATAGAGTGGAAGTCTCAATCTGAATCGAATAAGTTCTTTCACCGAGTAGAAGCACTGAATAAAAACTTCGGGATAAATTCTCTGGTCCATTCTTACATAAATTCGAGTTTACCCAGATTGAATCAATGGTATGAAAGCTGATTCATAAAGTGTCAGAATTATATCAGAAGTTACTCCGGTATTCTATTGGTCATGACAACTCTAGTGTTAGGCAGGCAACTATATCTCAACTAGCAACATTTGCCTGGTTTCTATCAGCATGACAATAATATCTCCCTTTCAACCAACTCTAATATATCCTTAACTCTGGTGGTAAATTTCCCAACAATATTCCTAGTTATTCTTTGCTCAAATTTGGTGTTTTTTAGCCACATCACACCAACACTAACATCACACTTGCATAAATTATGTACAGAAGTAGAGCTCCCGCTCTCGTATCTAAATTGTACCTGCAAAGTAGCAGAAATAAACCTTAATCAACTCATCCCACTTTTACAGGACCAACAGTAATGAATAATTGAAACGTACTCGGAAATGATCACCAAACGGGACATCATGCAGGGCCATGATCTCATTGATGATCCATCCAGCGCCATTTGCAATAGAAGATTTTTGTTGTGTGCTTGTAACTTCACCACCGAAGACTGAGATGAAGCGGTTGAATTTGTAAGATACTTGTCTCTCAGAAACATCAGGAACTACAGTTTCCCATGACGTTGTAGCATAATTGAGACAGCCAGATTTGCTCATTACTCTATGCTCCAAGTCTCCTCCATCAAACATCCGCATTAGTGATTTAACCTACAGATTTTCCAGCAAAAACCCAAGGACCCTAGTTACAAAAGCGATCTACTCTAGACAGGTCAATTCCTCCAGCCAGAGGGAAAGAGGTGGATTATTGGATAAGTTTCTCCATAATTTGCCAGTATCAAGGACCTGGACATATATAATTAATACACTTATTTATGCTTTAATGGCCAAGTTGGTCATTTCAAACCTAGCATAACATATAAGTCGATGAATACAGATTTCCCCATTCACAATGGGAAACTCATGTCAAATCCTCACCTATACAGCTTCACTTAAAGTATTATACAAGAAATCTTGATAAATTCCACGATAATACTTTCTCAGCTTACCTTCCCAAAGCTCCCATCATACTTTTACAGATTAAAACAAGACAACGACTAAATCTCAGCATCAAAATAACAACACACAATGTAACATGGAAAAAACTTACATTGACAGGTAGTTCTGCAGAATAGACTTTGGACATTTGTACATCCTCAACAACCAAGTAGGATGCAGTGTCTTCAGATGAAGCAAGCTTATCATCCTTCTCCTGCTGCTCTTCTACAATTTGTTCTTTCTGATCCAGAGGTAGTGTCCTTGTTCTCCACAAGGCCATAATTGTCCTGCTACAATACAATAATGTTCTAGTCTTCCCATCGAAACATAATATGAGATCAAATGTAAGTTCTATTTCTCGATATTAACACAAGAATTTTCCCGCCACATTACCTGCTTGCAACATTGAATGAGACGAATGAATGAAAACAGAAATATAGTCGACCTTCTTCATCTTGACACTTCGCACCATGCCTAGCATCAATGCCTCGACCTTTGCGCAAAATTATCACAAGTGCAGGACTCCCCAGGGTTGACCATGACGGGGAGATCACATTAATATCCTCAATATCCTCCCATAGGAAGAAAAACTTCGTTTTATGGCCAAAAAAATTCGCATAAAAACCAACAATTCTGGCAGATAAAAAGATCCGCCCCTGCAGTAGCAGTAACAAAATTAAGTGATACGCAAGATTTCAACCCCTAGAAGTTGAAGATCAAATACTTGCAAGCAGTGTTGAAAAACAACAAATTAAAATACATGAAAGGAGGAGAAAAGAATGAGGATTTGAAGTACATCCCACACATCCAAACTAGTAAAAATAAAGCCGTCTGATCTATTTGAATGGGTACAGTTTCATTTTGGTAGAATACCTGTCTGCTGAAACTATGTGAATGCTACTTAGCAAAGCATTCCGGTAATCTATAATATTACAGAGTTAGCCTGAGGGTCATTTCGAAACGGCCTCTCTACCTCCCATGAGCTAGTGGCAAGGTCGATGTACACTCTATGTTGTTATTTTTGAATTATTACAAAGTTGGAAGCTTCCAGATGTGAATGCTGTTTAACACCAAGATTTCAATCAAACTAGAAGACTTGCTTTCTCAGTTTCTTTCTTCATTTTTGTTGCTTGGATAGTTTCTTCTTTTTCTCCCCTCCCCACCCAGAACCCATCTTCCCCTCAAGTTCTGAATAAGCTAGCTTTGTCAGTTCATATTAACAGATTTGGTATGATCATATTGCATTGTCACAACAATCAAAGACCACAAACCACTAAGAAGATAAATCAGAATAAGCAGCTTATACTATACAGGGACCTGTAATGGCATCTTTCTTTTGAGGGAGCAAGCATAGTCATTGATGAGAAATTCTTCTGAAGGCAGTCCAAAAATTTTCTGAAATGTTGAGTTCTTGTGTGGCGACCGAATGGTTAACTGCCAACCATATCAGTTGGTTGTTTAAGACTATTGCAAGTCCTTAACAATATGAAACAATTTGGAGAGAACAGAAAAGACATAAGCCTACCTTTTTTCCAACTTCTTTTTCCATCTTTGTTAGGTAGTCTCGGATAGTTTCAACTCCGTTATTGTTGTCCAAAAAAATCCTCAAGTGCAACTTCGTTTGTGAAGACAGAGCAATCTTTCCCTCAAGAGGAACCCAAATATCTGCCAATTCTGCAGAAGTATGTTTTAAGAAATTGATTTCTGCATGTCCAAGTGAAGAAGCTTGATCAAATGGACCGTCAAAGTCAAAAACTTCCACATCTAGCACCGAAGGTGGTTCTTCTGCAGCATCAAACTCGAGTATTTCTGCAAAAGTATGAGGTAAGCATATATGAGGTAAGCATATGACCTTAACAACAACAAACACAAGAGTATGAAAATGAGAAATAAACACACACCACTCCACTGAGGGTCAATAGTTTGAAGCTGGACAGAGCTAGTTCTTGTTTTGCCATTGCATGTAAGGACCACATATGGATCTGGAAAATCGGTTGGTTCCAAAGAAGCAAAGTTCATTCCCTCAATCAAAGCCACAGTAAGTACCCATCCATCACCTTGTGCTTTCACTCCATTATCACTTCCTGTCAAAATCAGAATATGTTAGAGTAACTATGCACACACCATTTTATGCATTAAATAACAAAGATTAGTCAAAGAAAGAAATGATGGGACATATCTAAAGACCTCTTCGCAGCCTAGCTTTTATAAAATGTGAAACCATGTAATATACCCGCTCCATTTGAAGGACTAATATTCCACTGGTGATAATTTCTCCAACACTATCCGGCAAATCAAAACCATGAGACTCCAGTCCGTGTAATTTGCTAGGTTCACTTAAAAAAATGTGCACAAAGACATAAAAAACCATGAAAATAGTGGATACTACTGTAAAATTCCAAAAGTACTCCTTTGCCATTTCCCAATCTGACTGTTGTTCAGTTTGCAAAGATGCCAAAGATCGATCCTTCTCTAAGACAAATTTTGAAGTTGTTACTTTCAATTTGCGAGCTAATACCTCTGCAAACTGGTCAAAGCTCCCCTTCAGTCCCTGCCTAGCTCCTCCCTCAATCATTGATTTCATCACAGTGTTCTGGAAGAAGTTAATGGCCCAAGATACAACCAGTCGCGCGGATTCTTCACCAGAAGGTTGCTGTTGACCAGGCATTATCTTGTAAAGCAACTCAACCTTGAAAGTACTCCCATATGGAACGTCAGGGGTATTTACACTGACATAAACAGAAAATTCTTTTCCATCAGCCTTAGTATATGTTTGCTGCTCTGTGGCTTGAACAGCCTTAACTAATTTACTTGCTGCTTTGATATAGGTGACAACTCTTGTTACACACATGTCATCTGATTTCCATGTCCAAGGACCCTCTTGAACATCTGTTGTACCCTGCAATTCTGCCAGATCCTTCCTGAACTGTGAACCAGGAGAGAAAAGAAGCATGTTAAGATCTTTTGAAGACACAACATATGTCTGGTCTAGCAGGACTCCACCCTGCAGGTCCCCTGGCATTTCTTTATCTTCACTGGTTGGCCGCATTCGTTCAACCACTTCTTCAAAGCTATGGCTGACTGGAGGATCCTCCAGACTTTCTTCATAGTCAGATGTGATGGTGGACATATCAGAAGAATCTTCCTTCTTAGATTCGTCCTCGTTACTTTTCTTGGTGTCTTCATTCTTGCTAAAAAGCTTCTCAAAATGACAAGCAATGTTTTTCATTAAATGTTTCCCTTCTGAGATTTTCTTGGAGTGAGGTGCAAAGCCATGGAAATCTTGAGAAGAAATGCTTGTCACTTCAATTTCTTTAGAAGTATCATTTATTGGATTTACATAACCGACATGATTACCGGACAGATCATTCCCCTTCCCATGTAAAGAAACAGTGAGAAGAATCTTCCCTGCATCAGTAAGACAACATTTGCTTCATAATCCAAACATAGGAACACAAAGTACAAAAATAAAACATCAAACTAACAGACAGTTTAAACAACAATGACAACACTGGCGAATTGTGGAGAAGGAAAAAATGGAGCATGTGCACCCATGCTACAATAAAGTTAAATGGTTCACTTAGTTGAGCATTGAGTTATTTACTTTGAGTATTAGGGATCAATTTTCACTTCCTACACTTATTCCTTCTTTTTATCTACAGGTGTGCCATGTTGTGGAATTCCTAGATTCGCCTCTGCAACAACATAACAGTGCAATTACACAAGTGGGGTTCCAAGTGGGGTTTTCAAAAGGATAGAGTATACCTGACCTTACCTAACTCATGGAGGTAGAGAGGCTCTTTCTGCAGGAGCCTTGTCTCAAATGCATCATATATCAAAACAGTTGTGGACGAAGAAATACGGCAATGAAGAAAACATAGAACTAATACGGAAAGCAATACAACGCATACAGAAAAGCAACAATAACAATGACATATGATAACCAACAGAAAGTTTCAATATCCACAAAAAGATTTGGGGTTCTATCCAAAGAAGATGCCAGCCCTTTTATACTACTAGAGATAAAAGACTATCACTAGCTAAACTAAAATAAAACTTTATCTAATCAAATAACAAACTTTAAGCTTCTTCGCCATTCCATGGAGAATTAGTAGTTTAGTACAAACAGGATTATGTAATAGAACAATGTACATAAAGAGAATTCAAAATGATGCTCATAGTGATTATAATTATATCCTCTGTAACTTGTGACCGTTCAATCCTAATTAAATGCACAAGACACTAACCGCAATATTTGTCAACAGATTTTGCACTTTTGGGTTTTTGAAGAGAAAACCAAGTAGGCGGCAAGTTGTGATTTTCCTCAGAAGCAACAGAGCTAACAGGTATTTTCAGTTTACCAACTAAATCCCCATAAACATTATTAAAAATCCCAGAATGATCATGATGCTGGTAAACAGACAGAACAAGTTCATACTCTAAGTCATGAACCCTGAACACAAACTCTTCATTCCAAATAGGATTCCTAGTATTCTTCAACACCCTTGTCTTCGACTTAAACTTCCCAACTTTTAACTTCACATATGAATCCTCCACTGCCCAATCTTTGCCTTCCAACAAATACACATAAAGTCTCATTCTTTATCAATCAAGTGCAGTTTCGTTTTTTGTCAATAGAAGTGATGTGCCGAACTGATTTTGATTTGGACCAAAGTAAGTGCACGTGCATTTTTTTTTTTTTGGGGTGGTGGTTAATGGTAACTTGTATAGGAGGAAGAGAGAATTGATGGTGAAGCCATGAAGAGACGTGGGATAGTTGGTGAAGCCATGAAGAGACGTGGGACAGTTTGGAAAGGGACACGAGGGAAAGAGATTGTGTCATTTTTGGGAAAGGGAAATAAGAGGTGGCGGTTTGAAATGCGCTGGGGACTATGCTTGAATTGGATACTTAGCATTTTAGTGTTATCTACTTTTTAGGCACTCGAGGGGAAGTGGCGAGTGGGTGCTGAAGCATCGGTGAAAGCTAAAAGGCTATTTAGATGGATGGTAATTTTTTAAAATTTAATTTTATAAAAAAATTATGGATTATGGATCTTATTGAATATTTTTAAAAGTTATATTTTCAAAAGTTTTGTAAAATATATTTTTAATTTTTTTTTCCTAAAATACACCCCAACCTTCACATTATGTCTCCTAAATTCCTTGTTCCTGATTTTCTTCATAGAATAAGTTTGAAATAAATATTTTTGTTTCGCTTCTCTTTAAGCTTCCAACATTGCTGTGTTTTATTGTCAGGTAAATTTTATTTGATTTTTCGATCATTTTAAAGTATAGTGAAGCGAGTTGCTCTAAATGAAAATTTTAAATTTTCTAAAAAGTAGGATAATGATTCATAGAATCAATATAATTCGGTACTATCTATAGTGTCTTTGTTAAATTTTTGTTATCCTTACACTTGAAATTTATTAGATTTGGGGACGAGGGAATTTCAACAATCTTAATGTCTAAAAAATATTCTTGAATTGTTGTTCATTGTAATGGCAGCGGATTTTTTTTATTGTTGTTCATCGATACATTTGGGATCTGCATTTTTGAACTGCTTTGATCTTTTGTTAAATTTAATAGACTTGGGGGGAGGGGGTTTCAACGATCTTAGTGTTAAAAAAAAATCTTGAATTGTTGTTCATTTTAATGGCGGCGGATTTTTTTTATTGTTGTTCATCAATACGTTTGGGGTTTGCATTTGTAAACTGTTTTGATCTTTTGTTTAATTTAATAGATTTTGTGGTTGACTAATACTAATTGCCAATGACGATTTTTTTTTAACATAGTTCATAAAACATGACTAAACTGAAACATGCAACAGCGGAGGCAAGCACCAGTACTCGTTGTAGTAAAAAAAAAGGTGAAGAAGTTAATTTGAAGATGAAGAAAATTGTAGTCGATGATACGGAATCATAAGATGATAGTGATGAACAAATTGACAGTCCTAGATATGAACAGGGCAGTGAGAGAAATAATTTTGGGAGCAGTGAAAGAAAATTTTTGGGGAGTAGTGAAAGAAATAATTCTGGGAGTAGTGGAAGGAATAGTTCTGATAGTAGATGAGAAAATAATATTATTGGTTAAGATGGTGTCTTGTCCCTGCCAATTTGAAAGATAAATTTGTGGTGGCATGTATGATCTTAGCAACACACGGGCAAAATTGTATGGACTTTTTCCGTCAAAATTTTCAGTTAAGTCTAGGTTTTGTACTGTACAATGAATTTAGAAAAGTTCTTAAAGATCAAGAGTTTCAGAAAAAATTTAAGAAATCGTGCTTTTAAAATCTATGAAATGTTTCTGAGTTCCTTAAGTTCAGTGGACAGATGATTCATTATGTGCTTTTGTGTGCTGTGAGGGATAACAACATGTTGCACAAGATATGATTTTGTGAGGATGACAAGCCTGCATGTTTTGGCTTAAAGGAATTTGCTCTATTTACTGGGTTGAATTATTCATTTTATTCCCCGTAAATCCAAATTGAATAAGGTCTATGAGAAAGGTGTAGCGTTTTATAAAAGGGTTACAAAAAGAAAAAAAATTGATACGAAATTGTTGCAACTTATTAAACGGTGTAGGTTGGACAAAAATGACAAATTCAAGTGCTGTTTTGTGTGATTTCTGCACTCCATATTGCTTGCAAGAGATGCATCGTAAAACGAGGATCCAAGATGGTCAATTTGTTGAAGTTCTTTCAAAATTATCCTGGAGGTAAGAAGTTATTTCGCCTAACCCTGGACTACATGAAGAAGAAGATAGACTTCAAGAAACAGATAGGCATATATGGAGAAGAACAGTGCATCGTATGCTCTTTACGATTTTTCTTAGGCCTTTATAGTATATATTATCTACTATTCACTAATTTATTATAAATTAACCTAATATATACATTTAATTATGAACTTAAGTTTGATTTATTCATTTATTCAGGTTTCAATTATAGATCAAAGTCTTTTCTTGCATTAGACAACACGCTGAAAAATTTAAAGATGTCCCTTTGTTCATTCCTAGTCGCTTAGGTGGCACACTTTAAAAAGTGATAGGCCTATTGAAGGTGATCAACTTAGTCAACGATAAAATACAAAGGTATAAAGTTATTTGTTATTATGTAGTAAGAAATGTTAAGGATTAACTATATAATAGCTATATTTTAACTTTTTATAGATTGTGCATTCATACCTCATTTTCATTGTTCGAGAAATAAAGCAAAGGTATATATAAAAGTTTAGATCGTACAAGAATGAGTAGAAGGATCACACCATGGATTCCTTAAAGGAGATTTTGTGGGACGTCACTGCCATTACTTCACGAGATGTTGTGGATGATGATCAGGATTTTGGCAACACTCAAGCCTCTATACGTGATACTAAACGTGTGGTATTAAGTATAAAAAAATTTGATAAACAGATCGATTGAGAAAAATTTGCATGATTTAAGTCAACTTGTATCAGAGCGAGAACAAAAAGAAAAGAAAAAGTGCATGGTAAAATATGTTAGCATTTTTATATTTTTAATTACTATACTTGTACATTTATTAATACCGTAAATGTTTAAAATACAATGAATGTCAATTTGTCTTTGACACAAAATGATCTCTATGTCGATGACTATGTTATTAAAGATTCAATTATGAAGGTTCCTATTGAAAAAGTTGATTAAGCCTCACAAGGCTATGTGGTGCTCCTTGAGACAGTTGACAACGTGAACCTCGATGAAATAGTTGATGAGAATCAGGATAAAAAATATGATGAAGACGGTACGAAAGATGGGAAAAAGTAACAACAAAAAAGAGGCAGAAAAGAATAACAAAAAATAAGAGGAAGTAAACAAGGAAGAGGATAAGAAAGAAAATAATAAACAGGAGAAAGAAAATAAGGAAGAGGAAATGAAAAAAGATTAAGAAAAGGAGAAAGAGGGGGAAAAAAATGAAGCAACGCAATCTGTGATAGAGGTTGTTCATAAGCTGAACAATGTCGAAAGTGACCAGGAGACTACTGATCAAATATAAAAAATTAATTGTAGTATTTATGGTGTGTTGAGACAATGTTTTATAACTTTGATTGTGAAAAATTTTGTTCAAAAAATTTCTTTAATTGTTTTATTATTTAGCTTTGATGGGTTCTCAAATAACTTTTTCATATTATCAATTATTTTATTTTATATAATCAATAATTGTTATCATATAATCGATTTACGTATTTGTAGATTTATTTCATCACTAATTATCGATTGTTTAGTCGATGTTCAAAATAATAAATGCAAAATAAAGATATAGGTAGAAAAAATATATATATTAAGTAGTCGATAATATTTTCATTCATATTTCAAAGAGAAAATAGATTCAATCACTTTACGTAGCTATTACACCTTTTCAAAGAGACAATGTTGATATTATGTCATATAGCATGAGTTTTAGGCCACTCTTTTTTCTTCTACTACAATCAAATTTTGTTCTAGTTAATCCCTCTTTCATTTCTGTTTCTTTCATCATTCTTTTTTAAGTGATCCCTCTTATCCTATGATTTTTTAAATAATAACAAAATTAGATCTCTATTTTGTTCGAATTTTCTTAGTTTATTCAATAATTCAAACTTGAAAGGACCTTAGAATGTTGATGTCTCTAGTGTAGGACTCGACGATGATGATTTATTTTGTGGTGTTGCTCTTGCTTCGTGGCATGACTCAACCCACTTAAAATAAAAGCATCCACCATTATCCTAAATAAATAACGAATAACTATATAACTTTATTTCTTAACCAACTCAAAAGGTACGATTTTTAATAAAAACTCACATTTTCAACAGCACAATTGTAGAACCCGCAACGTTGATTCTTATCAATTTGTGATGTCTTCAAGATAGCATGATCACAGCAGTCGCAAATTGAAATATCGATTGAATTCTTACCGATTTGCCAACGTTTGATATTTGAGATGACTGAACCATTTTAGGTTTTGAAAAAAAAATGGAGAAAAATGAAAGAGTATGAGAAGAAAAGAAAATGGTGGGGGTTCAAAAAAGTTTTCATTCTTTTAAATATGCCTCAACTGAATTGTTATCGTTGTGAATAGTTTTTTAGATCATTAAGCTGGAGCACAATGTATAATCTACCCAACTAATAGTTTATTATACACCTTAAGAATCTATACTTGACGGCTATAAATTATTATAAAAATCATTTTGTACGGCTTAAAGGAACAATAATTTAAAAAGATATCATTAGAGTTATGAACTTTCTGGCCGTTGCATTTTGAACATAAATGATTCAAATAGTTTATCATATACTAATGCCATAATTTATGTACTGAACTGATTCATGTATTGTAGATATATCAATCATGCATATGCAACTATTAAAGTAATCAATAATATACCCATTGAACATAAAGACATGCTAAAATATGCCTTAAAATAAAAAATAAATAATATAGGACATTTAGCACTAAGTGCATAATTCATAATCAACTCAGGCACATGTCTATACTTTAGTAGAATATATAGCGTATATAAATTATGGATAAAAATGGCTAAAATGTAAAGAAATTAATGAAGTGACAAGTTATGACTTGAATTTATACACTACAAAAATCGTAAATTTCGGATAGACTAAGTGTCTAATCGATAATCAACTCGGACACAATCTGTACTTTATCAGTAGAATGCCTAGCCTACATAAAATATGACTAAAATGAAAAGAAACTAATAAAGTGGCAAGTTATAACATAAATTCATAGACTACAATTAATCCGTAAATTTCGAATAGACTAAATGCATAATCGATAATCAATCACCTTATCGGGATATAATAGACCAATAGAATATACAGCCATGCTAAAATATGCCTTAAAAATAAAAAAATATTTAGTCAATGTATCAACACCTAATTACATCACACTAGAGTCCATTGACAATCGAAAATGTGATCGATTGAGTATTAGGATGAGTGAGTCTTGATACAAGTAATGTTTGAGAAGAAGTAATGATCTTCAAAGATACAAGTTTTTTCTGAGAAAATGGTTCTCACCACCATTGCTCTACCACATACATATTTGATTATGATCTCAATTATTTTGACCAATCATATAATATAATAAAGTAGTTTTGCAATGTTTGGATGTATTGATTTTTCTTATTTTATTTTATTAATTTTTTTTAGTCATATTAGTGATTGTCTATTTATTATAACGGTAAATTATAGATTACGTTTACACGAATATGATCGATCAAAGAATTTATTATAAATTCAAATAGACAAGAAATGATATATGACTAAAAATAAAATAATATAATATAATATAAGGAAAATCAATACATTCAAGTGTTATAAAAATACTTTATTGCATCATATGATTGTACATAATAATTGGGATCATGATCAAATGTGTATGTGGTAGAGCAATGGTAGTGAGAACCACTTTCTCAAAACAAACTTGTATTTTGAGGATCATTACTTGTTCTCAAACATTACTTGTACCAAGATTTACTCATCCTAATACTCATTTGATCTCATTTTCAATTGGTAGTGGACACTTGTGTGATGTAATTAGGTGTTGACACATTGACTGAATGTTTTATTTTAACGCATATTTTTGCATGTCTATTTATTCTATTGGTCTATTAATTTTCGGTCATGTGATTGATTATCGATTATGCACTTAGTTTATTCGAAATTTATGGGTTAATTATAGTCTATAAATTTAAGTTATAACTTGTCACTTTATTAGTTTCTTGTCATTTTAGTTATTTTAGCCATATTTCATGTAGCCTATACATTCTACTAGTAAAGTATAGACCTATGTTCGAGTTGATTATCGATTACACACTTAGTCTATCCAAAATTTATGGGTTAATTGTAGTTCATGAACTTAAGTCATAACTTGTCGCTTCATTAATTTCTTGCCATTTTAATCAATTTTTAGTCATATTTTATATAGGCTATATATTCTACTGGTAAAGTATAGACCTGTATCCAAGTTGATTATTGAATATGCACTTAGTCTATTAAATATTTTGGGGTTAATTATAGTCTATGAATTTAAGTTATAACTTGTCACTTTATTAATTTCTTGTCATTTTAGTCATTTTTAGCCATACTTTATATAGGCTATACATTATATTGGTAAAGTATAGACTTGTCTCCTAATTCATTATCTATTAAACGCTTAGTCTATCAGAGAGTTATGGATTAATTTCAGTTTATTTTTAATCATCTTTAAGATTGACTGTATATTTATACTAGTTAAGTATTAACGAATCGCTTGTTAATTATAGATTACGCATTTCATCTATGCTTAAAATATTTGAAAGTGCAAATTGAAATTTCAACATATCGTCATTTGATTTTTTTAAAAATAGAATAAACACAATGAAAAAAAAAAATACACCAAATTGAGAAACAAAAGTATTATATTTATTAAGCAAAGGAATTCATTGCATACATCAAATAGATAAACAAAAAAGCAAAAAAAAAAACTTTAATGGGTACCTCC
>JBDJHY010000078.1:17541172-17551341 GCA_039654485.1 Withania somnifera
AAAAAGTTAAAAGGTTATTTAACCTATGTTATTATCAGAATATTCCAAATTATTAGTTTATATCGTTGTCCATCATCCTCATTATTATCAATTTCTAGCCTTCACAACTCATTAATAATGTGGCGATACTGGGACAGCCCCAATGCACTCTCAAATGGAGCCTGTGGCCCAATGCACAGCACCTTAACAATGTATATATATATATATATATAATGACAAACCACCTAGGCCCTGCATAGGAACAAATAAGCTGATTGTTAATTCACGAGCATCATATTAACTCGGACGCCTAAATAGGTAATAAATGGGGGACGTTAGAAAGAACGATTCACGTCTACGGCAACAGCCTAGAAACCCAACCTACTGATGTTATTTAGCATACTTATCAAAGCGATATACCCAGAGATATCCCCGTGGAGACTACTTGTCGTCCGATGAACAAGCGCTGCAAATCTCAAATGTTACTCTAACTGATGTCAAATGATCTCCAAAATCTCTTAAATTTGCGAAGTAACAATCCTGTGATCAATACGAGTCTAACTATATATATTAGGATAAAGTTTTTGAGCAAGCCTAAAATGGGTCGGTGGGGCCCGCTTGTCAGAATAAAAAATAAACTTTGTCGTGGGGTTCCCAACGTTACCAGCAACCCATGCTCCATAATTGAGTACAATTCGTACAAGGGAAGACCCTAGAAAAGTTCGGAGAAAATTGAGTATAAAGGGGAATTAAAGATTCGATCTTACATTGTTTCATACAATGGAATTTGAAAGGAAAGTATTACTGCAAAGTAAAATAGCCTCAATAAACAAGAATTTACCCGAATAAATTCATATATAATTAATAAAATCCAAGATTTCATCAATAGGGCATCAATGGCTGAAAAGCCCCAATTTTGATGGATTGAACAGATGAAATTACTTCCCAAGAGTAAGGAAGACGTAAGGAATCTCTAAATAGAAAAGTTTGGGAACATTTACAAGGAAAATCGCACCAAGTTGAGGGAGAAAAAGTAGAAAAAATAAGGAACAAAAATCGACACTTGTGTCGATAAAGCGACATTCCACTGTACACTGGAAATTTGGAAGGATGCCAATTTATCGACATAATGCTGCTAAATTGGCAGTACCTGAATTAGGAACACTAGTACAGGTACCAATTTATTGGTCATTTGACTGATAAATCAGCATCTTCTGATAAATAGAAACCCAGAGGCAGGTACTGATTTATCAGTGCAAATGACCAATTTATTGGCACCTACCAACTTATCGATAAAGTATCTAATTTATCGGTGATGCGGATCGTAACGAGGTGCATGAGGTATGAGGGAGAAATAAATAAAGAGAAAAAGGATATGCGGAAACTTACAATTAGCCCAAGATTTATGAACAACAAGGGACTAGTTACCTTCACCTTTCAATTGAACCTATGAGTTGACAATAAATCCTAACAATAATCTACGAAAACCAAATTGATTCCAAAAAATGGAAAATCCTTTGATTGATGTAAAAAGAAGTTAACCACCAACCAAAGGAATCCACCCTCAATTGCGTACTTAAATTATGCTAAACTATGTCTAGGCTAAACTAAGTTATAAGCTATGCTCTCAATAGACTTCATTCAATTCATTAAAGTCTCCCTAAACATAATGCAAGACTAACTATTTATAGTAGACTAATTATTGAATAAATACAATTGAGCCCAAAAGTGACTCAATATGACAAAATAGTCCTTCAAGTCTTGAAGCTATCACATTGACCCCTGAAGTTTGGGTTGCATCAACTCAAGCCCTCGAAGTCTTCCATTCTGCCCAAGGTATCTTCCAAACTTGAGACTGCCTTCCTTGGCGCGCGATTATGCATCTTTGAGTCTCCTTTGGTGCCTTTATGTCGCACATAGCTTGGATCACCCGGGTCGCAGGCTTGGTACTTTCCGTGCTCGTATTAGTGAGGCCCTGAGGTTGGCACTGTGAGGGAGAGGCCCTGGTTAACTGACATAAGGTGTATGCTCTAGATTGGCACTGACAGTGGGTGTGTGCCCGAGATTGGCACTATGAGGGTGAAGCCCCGGGTTTTGGCACTGATAGGGCGAAGGCCTGGTTATTGGCACTGATGGTACTGCTCCACTTTACTTTCCTGCACCCCTATGTATTTCCTTTGTATGGTGTATGCCCACCGGGATTAAGGGGGAGTCACGGTGGGTTTTTGTTGTGTTGTTTGTACTTATCGGTAGTATCGAACGCCAGGTAGGTTTTGTGTGTTTACTTTTTATCCTTTAATTAGTTGTATCCTACTGTTCGTTTCCGTATTAGTGGTACTTGCACATATATAAGGTTGGTGCGGTTTTGGCTGAGCTGGAGCAGAAGTACATTTTCTTACTTCGTTTTCGGGTTTTCGGGTACTGTCACTATGGATTATGTTCGCCGTGTTTAGTTCCTGTACTTACCCTTTCGCTATCTTACCTTTCTGATTATCTGTTAGTTTTACTGTTTCTCTACTATTATTGACCTGTTTTACTTCCTCGCCTTTATTACTCGCATTTATTTTAGACCAGTCGGCCGATGATGCCTACTGGGTACCTTGTTGGTACTCATGCTGCACTTTTGTACCTTTTTCATGGTGCAGACACCGGCAGGGGTTTTCAGAGACGCGTGATAGTACGAAGTAAATTCAGAAGATTGCAGAGATTACATTGAGCTTTGCAGTCCTAGCCGACCGTGGTTTTCCTTGAGTTTGGCTTGCTTTATTTTGTCTAGAGCAGGCCCCGTGGTGTATTACTTTTGTAGGAGTTACTTTGTATTTTGACATAAGGTAGCTCCATATGCGGCCCATTGACACTAGGTTTTCGGATTTGGGCTATGTATGTATTCCTTCTGGCTTTTGTTCTTTTATGTTTTGTTTATGCCTTTTTCCGCTTTGTTGGATATTTTGAAAGTCTGTAGCCCATTGCGCGTAGCTCTAGGCTGTAGGGTTAGACTTGTCTACCGGAAGGTTGTAGACGCCATCACGACCTGAATTCTAGGTGGTGATAGCTGATTTTCAAATACTTCTAGATTTTTTCTAAATATTGTCTTTCTCTTCAAAATAGTGGATGTTAGGATATCATATTGAACCTTTATATGCATCGTGTTTTTTTGGGGGGGGGGAAATGTTCAATTAATCAACTCTTGACAATTATAATATTAGGTTTTGTAATATGATAGATTTCGTTCCACATTTCATGAAAGAAAAAACCTATCAAATTTATATAGAAAGACACGTTTTTCTATATTAAGTTGAAGAGTTAGGAAACAATTCAATATTTTGGATACTCCGAGAGAATAAATATCTTAACTAAATACAATACATACAGTAAATTTGTGCATTCGAAACTAAAGTTTTGTTTATTTTGAAAGATTTGTTTGACATGGGGATGACGTTTCAAAATCCAATAAATAAAGTATAAGTTCTTCATTCAACGGCAGGCAGTGGCTAGACCTATTCGTACGTTAATTAACGTTATGATATTTCCTAGCAATAAACAATTTTATTGATTTATAATATATATATATATATATATATGATGCATTTCAAAAGCAAAAGGTAAAGAATTGGTTATTGAATTGAATTAATAATGAACGTTTAGTTCCATGATTGTGAAATGCCAACTAGTTGCCAGAAGTGTTTTTTGGAAAGGCCTGCATAAATGAAGAATATTATGCATGCATGGTCAGCAAATAATATTCATGAACATGAAAAAGGATTTGGATTGCATATATTAATGATGTAATAAATAAAAAATTTCCACTATTAATATTTATAAAAAATTAATTTACTTATATAAATATTTTTTGTATTAGGAGAGCACTCGAAATCGTGACTAGTCCCTTGCTACTTTTATTTGCTGCCCCACGTACATCAAAAGCAGCCTTTGATCGTCTTTGGTGAGCTCTTTGGTTGTTTGGACTGTCCACTGTGTTTCACTCTTTATAATTTACTCTTTTTTTTTTTTTACTTTTGAATTTATTAGAGAAAATTAAAATTAACTGCTAATAATAGTGTCTGTAATAAGCTAAAACATATCGTAAACTTACTCCAACTATTAATTAGAGAGCACTAATATAACATAAAACCATACTATTTGTGTATATAATTTAAATCATTTCTGATCCTATGGTCATCTACATTTAATAAAAAAAAGTGTTTAATAATATGAAATATATGATAATATATGAACGAGAGTCTTTTTTGTTTATGTTATTTATGAACAGGCAGATGAAGAAGGTAAGCTACAAATTGAGTAAAATCTAATAATTTGGCATACGCCCTGCATTTATATTAATAAATCAGTTAAATATATACAACTATTATATTTAAAATCTAGTTATTATTTCTGTTATGTTTCACTTTTCGAGAGTCAAACTATGTCAGTTTGACTAGCTATTCAATATATATTTTTATTAAACTAATATGAAAAAAATTATAATTTGTAGAACTTAATTATCATCTAATTTTGAATATTTAACTTTTAAATATAAAATATTGAGTTGGTTTATCTTAATTTAACTTGAAATAAAGAATCAATTTAATTTTTAAAAGGAAGAAAATGACAGTTAATTTAAGACTCTTTGAGTAACATTTGAGGTCATTAAATTTGTATTTAGAATTCATTAAATTCAATTTGTGAACCCATTTTAAATGAACCAAGATAAAGACAAAATGTAGTAATTTCATATGAAAAGTCGAGATAATTGATCTTCAGGAAGTGAAATATTTAAAAAATCTATGTATAAATAGTTTGCTTTAAAATCTTTTTATGTGATAAACGTAAAAAGACAGTGATACGTCTCAAAACTTACCAAGGTAGTAATATGAGGATACTTCATTTAGTAATAATGAATCACGATCGTAACCTGCAAAACAAAGCCCAGGGTGATCCCCGGGGTCGTTCTCCGATGCTTAAGTTAGTAAACAAGCAATGGGAGAATTCCAAGAATATTTAGTGAGTAGTCTTTTGAGCGTACCTTTGAACTTACTGGGGCTTTTATAGATGCCTCTGATGCCTTAATATAAGGAAAATCCTTGTCTAGAGTGCTTTCCGGGATTTGATACAACTAAGTATGGTAATCCTACCATAACTCCACCATTTATAAAAGGTATTACATTCCTTGTATGATTCTTCTCCTTATTTAGGAGTTCTTTATTAAGGTACCTTGTTATGCCGTTATTTGTGTGGGCCACTATTATTTAGGTGGGCCAATGTGTCCTTTTAGCCTCACTCCTACACAAGTCAAGAATGATACTGATGAATTTATGTAAATTTTCTTGCAGTGGGCTAAAAATTTCTTAGTTAAATTTCTTAGCTACGTATTTTCACCTCAACATGAATATTCATTTATTCAATTCGTTTATTTTTCAAATTTAATTTATTATAATTTATGATGTATACATCAATACGTATTTTATTTTCCATATCGTTCAAAATGATCACTTATTCAAAAGCATGATGTTTTAAAGAAAAATCTACATAATTAGTCCATTCATGATTAAAGAACAATCTACACAATTAGTCCATTTAAGTCCGCTTCAACTGTTAGATAAACATTTATAAATTTGTCAAAACTTAACTAGACATTCCTATTTGGCATAACTCATAAGTGTGTCTCGTGAACACGTAAGTTCACCAAACCTCAAGCGGTGTGTCTCGTGAACACGTAAGTTCACCAAAACTCAAGCGTAACTTACAATTGCGGCTAACTATCACACTTTAGATGAATCAATAAACGGTATGTGAATTTTTAAAATAGTAATACAGATGATAAAAATATAAGGAATTAAAAAACAAAGAGGGAGCCCTCTTCTTCTACCTTCTGCCTTCCTCTCTCTTCCTCTCTCTTTAATCAATTTTCAATTGAAAATTCGAGGTTAGAGACTATTTCATGTGTGTATTATCTATTGTATTTTGTCATTTTGTGTGCATTCTTGCGTACATTTGCGTATATCATATTTTATATGAGTTTATTCTTAAAAAATATGTATGATAGATACTGATATAAATAGTGTACGATATGATTTATACAAGTTAACACGTTGTTCATGAAAATCCCTATATCTTATACATCGGTATGCACAATGTACGATTGGTATAGACATGTTGCAAAGATGTCTACTATGTCTGATTTTTTACTTGAGCTAAAATCCAACAAAATGGTTATACTTCAAGCGTGGAATTAGGAGAAAAACCTTAACAATCTCCTATTATCTAAGTAAGTTTCAGTTGAAGGGCTATACAATGCAACAGTTTTTGGCAGTTGATGAATATTATTATTGACAAAAAAAAAAAATGCCAATATTCATAGCCCAATTCGGATTTGGCTATAAATGTAAAGGAACCTTTTGTTTTTATATATATTTATTTATTATATTAGATATTATTGTATATCTAATATAGTTTAATTATTTTCAGTGATTTTCTTCTTCCTTTTCATGTTATATATACTTATACATGAAGATAAATTATTAAAGCATTATCTATACATATGTGTATATTAGTATAATTAAGTATATTATTATATAATTTTTTAAAAAAATAAGAAATAAGTTTATTTGGACTACTTAATAAATACTAATTTTTATTAGGCTATATTTTATAAGAATCTGAAACCTTTGACATTTTGCAATATAAAGTTTTCAGTAACTATAGAATGTAATTTTCCCTATTTATTAGAGGTTGTATATCAATGTCAATATCTCGATAAATTTGCATATAGGTAAAAAAAAATCTATTTTTTAGAAGAAAAAAATAAGGATAAAATTATATAATTAATCAAACATCTTTATCATATTTATATTTTATTATATTATTTTTTAAAAAATTACAAAATATACTATTTTTTTAAGGCGGTACGTATACAAATGGTCGTGATACATGCGACTACACAATGTATCGAATATCTAGCTATGTATATGAACTATTTAACATATATTTGTATCTATATAGAGGGTTATTTGAGTTATCTATTATCCTAAGTTATGTATTGCAATCGTCCGTATATATTTAAAGTGTTTATTAAATTATGTATGACGTCGAATTTATATATTATGTATAAAAAAATAATATGATACCTAATGTTAAAAACTAGTAAGGTAAAAAATAATTGACTCATATAATTGTGTGTCTTAACTAATTTAATAAAATATAATGGGCCTGTATAATTTCAAACTAACAAGGCCCAGTAGGAATTCAATTCAATAAGAGAGAGAGTGTAGAAGAAAGGAAAGGGAAAAAAGAAAATGTTGCAGTATCCGCCATTCATGTTACAGTACCCATGCTCAACTCGGGTCATTCCGACGTCGTTTTTGCTTCCTGCTCAGTGGCCTCAGCCTCACAGCGACGAGCTTCTCCTTGCCATGGAGGAATCTGATTTTGAAGAAAAGGTCCACCATTCCTCTCTCTCCGTGCACTTTCAAAATCTCATTATAGTGTTAGCTTGAATATTTGTCTTAGGGTATTAACTGTTGACAATTATATTTGAGAAGTATTTGTCACATCCACTCAGAATTTTAGGGGGAGTAATATGAGATACTTTTTGTTTTGTTTTAATTGCTAAGTGACCTAAAGTAATTTTCCTCAACTCTTCTCCTAAATGTTGTTTAATTGGCATAATGAGTGTATTACTATGCCGTACTGTAAATATGTATCCATAACATACGTGATGCATGTTTAAAAGAATTTTTGAATTTTGTGTTGGGGGAACTTGTTGGATGTTGCATCTAATAGTGCTATAGTTTTCTAGAATAATTTGATCCTTAGTTATAAGAGGAGTTTAGTAGTTGATTTAGTAGAATATTTAATTTCTTAGTTTTAGTAAAATTCTAATACTTTAGCTTTAGGAGGAGTCTACTACTTTGTTTATATGCCTATACAAAGGCCTATGATTAATAAAATTTATATGCATTCATATTTGCAACGTTGGTTCTTGCATCTCTCCAAAATATCATAACAGAACTAGCTTCTATGGATCGTGTGATACTACATCCAACACTAAAGTAACCTTAAGAGGACAGGGAGCCACAAATAGGAACAGATAAGTACAAGAATATTTATCTTAAAGTAAATGTCTACCGTTATCAAATTTTTAACCTTAGCAAATTAGACCACAGTTTCTAGGTTTCTCTATTATTCTGTCTCAACAAATGGACTATACAAAAGAACGATGAACCAATTGTGTGTTCCTAAGTGATGTGACGTTTGGAAAAGCAGAAGTGTATAGTTAGAGATGGTTATGTAAATGTAATGAGGATAGTGACAGCTCCCTGTCCATTTAAGATGAAATTATTGCTAGCGAAACACCTATTGCATAAGGAGAGATTTATAGGATCTTTCTTCTAACTGACCTCTTCTTTTGGGTTAAGAGCAATGAAAGTTCACTTACAGAGAGTGAAGTAATATGTTATGCATAGCTCAAAAGATAAAAAGGATGTAGTGTGATGCCTCGTGGTCCACCAAGTGGTGCAAGACTTAGAAACCCGGGTTCATATCCCAACTAATTCCAACAATTTTTGGGTAGAGATTTTCTTTTTTTAAAATCAAACCCAAGTCTATCTAAACACGACTCTGATACCACTTGATGAAAATTTGGATAGTGGAAGCAAAACACGAAAATATAGGATTGATGAACAAGAAACTGAGAAAGTAAAAGATAGATTAATTAGACATAAAATAAGTTATTATAAGCAACCAAATGGTATATTAAACCTTAAGGCCTCAAGTAAGTAAACCTAAGAAATACTTAATTCTTACGATGACCAACAAGGGCTTCAAATACCCAAGAAACCGACGTTTCTAAACAAATATCAAGCAACAAGCTTGCCAAGTTGAAAATCACTTAAACACTCACCCATGAGTTTATCATCAAAATAGGCATCAAAGTCTAAAGTTCTGTTTGAAACCCTAATGGTTTACTATTTATAACCTAATACTAAAGTTATTACATTGTTGGGCCCAAAGGGCAACAAAAGACTAATAAAAAAAGCTCAAACCAGTTCATTTTGAGGTGGACGACTGGGACTGGACGGCTAGTCCACTCTTAAGGCTCGGTCGTCCACTCCAAGCTCTCTTATGACTTCTTGATTCTCGTTCCAAGCTATCCTCCACATGAAAGCTTGATCCCATAAGTGCTTTAAATGCTTAAAAATATCTTCCAAAGGGATTTCCTTAGTCCACCAGCTTGGCATGGCTTCTATAATCACATCATTATGAGCAGTGTCGATCTATATTGCATCATCCTCTCCTTCCTAAAAAGGATTCATCCTTGAATCCATGCCTTGCAAAAACAAGAGAGCAACATGCAACAAGAACCTCCTTATGGTATGAGGGTTAGTATAGGGTTTAGCTTGAAAAACACCAAACACTAAAGACACTTCATCCAAAAACAATCAAGGTTTTCCATGGCATGATAGAACAATCAATATAGGGATCACAAGGAACTTGGTTCATCCACATATAAAAAACACAATCTACACCAATAATGATATTATCATATGCAAAAAGATAGAAAGTGAGTAAGATCATTATGCTCAATCAAAATGTTTTCATTTCCCAAACTAGTGGATATCAATAAAACATTATCAAGCATTTCACTAAAAATCAAAGCACATGAGAACAACATGAAGTCTCTCAAACTAGTGTTACCTATTCCTTCAAAAGGAGCTAAAGACATGCAAGTTGCATTTTTAACATAAGCACTAATATTCACCACTAGCAACTAGGTAACAACTAGAGTCATCAAGCATAGATCCATTTCCTTCACTTGAGAATCATTTAAAGCATTTTTAGAGGGAATCAATAAGAGTAGGGTAGGATATGGAATCAAATAACACTACAATAGCAGCTTCGAATTCTGCTGTGCCGGTGCACAAAGCAAGCACACAAGTTGCGACAACGCTTTGGTCTTGTCTATCATTGCCCATGTTGGGCTGACTCATTGTTTTAGGCAAGAAGACCACTAGTTGAATTATGTTACTATGTTGACTAACTGAAAAAGGATACTACTCTTCTTCCTCCACTGCTGATATTGACTGACCTGTTGATAGGATAGCAAGGAAAGTTGAGAGTATCCGGAGAAAGAAAAAAACTTTTTCAGGATGAGACTACGAACCCTAATGGAGCCAATGAGAAAGCAGTTGCAG
>JBDJHY010000078.1:17599696-17612325 GCA_039654485.1 Withania somnifera
ATTCTTTAAGACTTCCGGAAAGTATTATTTTTATCTTGACTTTTGATATACTTCCGCATTTAATGTGGTAGTCCTCCTCTTCGGCTTTGGACTACGGGGTCTGGTTCTCATACTGGTGGTATGGTAGGTGCCATTATGATCCGCGAAATCGGGTCATGACTCCTTGCTGATCACATGTCCAAACCATCTCAACTTATCTTCAATATCTTAACTTCCACAGAAATTACTCTCAGCTTGTATCGAATAACCTCATTTCTAATTTTATCCCTCATAGTCAACCCTCACATCGAAAACAATATCCTTATCTCTTCCACCTTTATATTTTGAATGTGCGAATTCTTGACTGGACAATACTTTGCCCCATACAAAATAGCTTCATGCACCACCTCACTGAACTTGCACCAAATACTCCATCTTGGTCCTACTCAACCTAAACCATTTAGACTTAAGGGTTTTATCTCAAAACCTTCAGCTTATATTTAACTCCTTCGTGGGTCTTATTAATTAAAATTACATTATCCGTGGGGTTATCTCTCTTCCGAATAGCCTGAGTGTCAAGCTTCACTATTATATCAGGTTCATGCTCTACCTTACTGAACTTGCACTCCAAATACTCCATCTTGGTCCTACTCAGCCTAAACCCTTTAGACTCAAGGGTTTTATCTCCACACCTTCAGTTTATATTTAACTCCTTTGTGGGTCTCGTCAATTAAAATTATGTTATCTGCAAAGACATACACCATGATACCTCGTCTTGAATTTTTTGCATTATTACGTTCATCACCAAGGCAAATAAAAATGGAGTAGGGTCAATACATGGTGCAATCCTATCAATATGAAAACATACTCAGAATCTCTTCCCATAATCCTGACACGAGTCTTGGCCGGTCTTACATGTCCTTTTCGACCTAGTGTACACCACTGGAACACTTTTAGACTTTAAGCACCTCCAAATAACCTCACTTAAAGTTCGTCATAAGCTTTTCTAAATCAATAAACACTATGTGTAGGTCATTTTTCCTCTCTCTATACTGCTCCACCAGTCTCCTTACAAGATGAATGACTGTAGTCAAGTGTCCTGGCATAAAACGGAACTAATTCTCAGGGACAATCATAATCTTCCTCAACCTCAACTCCATCATTCTCTTTTTAAATATTCATCTTTTGAATTAGTAACTTGATGTGCCCCGAAAGTTGTTGTAGTTATAAATATCACTTTTATTCTTGTACAATGAAATTATTGTACTCCACCTCCAAGATCTAAACGTCTTTATTGTCCTAAAAATGACATTAAACATTTTGGTCAACTATCCCATAACTACCCCGACATAGCTCTTCTAGAACTCAATTGGAATCTCCTCTGGCTCAGTCTTTCTACTCCTGCACATTCTAGAAATAAACCTCTTAACCTTATCAACCTTATTACACCTACAATAACTATAATTATGATACCATTCTGATTTCTCCAAGTCACCCAACATAAAGTCTCTATCCCTCCCTTCGTTCAAGAGTTTATGAAAGTAAGATTGTCACCTCCTCCTAATGAGACCCTTATGTACCAAAACTTTAGTTTCCTCGCCGTTGTTGCACTTTACTTGATCAAGATCATGTGCCCTCCACTCCTCGTCTTTGCAAACATGTATAACTTGTTATCCCTACCTTTATCCCTAAATTCAGTGTACAAGAGCTCGAACAGTGTTTCTTAGCCACCATAACTGCTAACTTAGGTTCCTTCCTCCCCTCTTATACTCCTTCTTATTCACTCGGTTCTTCCCCTCAGTCATATTTTCTACCAACTACGCCTAAGCCTTTTTAGCCTCCACCTTTTTTTGAATTTTCCTATTTTACTACTAATCCCAGCGGCGGCTACCCGACCGGCCTCTCGAGACACCTAATACCTCTCTAGTCGCATTCCTAATGCAACTGACATTTTTATCTCATATGTTGTTAGCATCCCACTACACCCCCAAGTTCCCATATTCATTAACTTCTTTCCTATCTCCAGAGCACTTGCCATAGTCAAACTACCCCAACTGATCTTGGATTGATCATCCATAACCCTCGTATTCTTCTTCTGCTTTTTGATCTTTAAATTCATAATCAAAATCTTATGTTGGATTGAAAGATTCTTCTTTGGAATAACTTTATAGTCCTTGCAAAGACCTTTATTCCTCTTTCTAAGGAACAAAAAGTCAATTTGAGTCTTTAATACCTCACTAGAAAGGTAACCAAAAGTTTCTCCTCCTTAGGGAAGCTCAAATACACTATAACAACCCAAAGCTTCTAGCAAAATCCAAAAGTGAAGCTCCTCATTTATTCCTCTCCCTGAAACGAAAACCTCTATGCATATCAACACACCCCCTTAAAACAGAGTTGATGTGCCTATTAAAATCTTCTTCTATGGAAAGTCTCCTAGTATTAGATGCACCACTCACCACCTCATCCAAAGCCTTTTAAAAGCTCTTCTTTTCCTCCTTGTCCAATCTCATCTGTGGTGCGTAAGCACTAATAATGCTCCTCATCGACCCTTCAATAACCAGCTTAATCGAAATCATCCTATCATTGACCCTCTTAACTTCTACCATTTGCTCCCGTAGCTCTTCATCCATTAATATTTCTACCCTATTCCTATTCCTTACGCCTCCAAAGTACCATAATTTACCTCTTTAAACAAACACAAAAACCCTTGAGGACCATAACATTGATTCTCTAGAGCAATGAAACTTCAAAAAAGAATCAAAACCAATCATCTAACTTATCCATGCATCTAACAATAAGTAATTCTAAGAGCCATCAACAAAACAGTCGATACTCTTTCGTGAAATTTATTCTTTTATATTAGTGAAGATGTGGGGGTGTATAAGTCGTTTTGCACCACTTTTTTAAGCAATAAGCTAGTAATGTAAAAAATTTCAATTTTAGTCAATATTGACATAGCTAAATATTTGAATCTATCATAATAGAATTTGAGCAAATGCATTATAATAACGAACCTACAAAATAAACTATAATATAATCCCATTATGAGATGCTTTTGAATTAAGACCTCATTTGTTTGCACTTAATGGAGGTATGAATTTGAATGGTTAAGATGTTAGGTCATTAAGTGCATTTGCTTACATTAAGATTTAGGCACTTAATTGGTTTGAATATGTTTTGTTCATTAAAATCTGGAACAAAGTATTAATAGCATCAAAAGGTGCTCTTGTTTAGGTAATATTCACCACCACTGTATTCACAAGCACCAACCACCACCAACCACCTCAGTCATAACAACAATCATCATAACTGTTAGCCACCATTACTATCGTTAATCACCAGCTACCTCTGTCATCACAACTATCACTTTACTCCACTATCTAAGCTAACAACTACTATCAACCGTTGTCATACCTATAGTGTCCATTAATATAATTATATTCATCACTGTCGCTGCAGTCGCCATGCCTCCACCATCACTATCTGCCACTACCATAACCATGATCAATCTCTATTACCGACCAACTCCATCATCACAACTTGCATTGCTGCTAACTACCACTAATTATCAACCACCACCATCATTGTCACCACTCCCATCACCATCACCACCATCGCCGCCAGTTCCACCTCTACTATCAGTCACTATCGCCACTATTGTCAATCCCTACTACCAACCACTCCACAATCATAACTAGCACGATCGCCAACTACCACCAACATATTGTCAACCATCACACATTCTTCCCTACCATTGTTAGCACCGCCAACTAGTACCATCAACCAACTTCACCATCATACCACCACCACCACTATCAATAGCAACCATTATTGAAATCACTACAACACCAACTACATCCACTACCACAATTTTTACCATCATGATTACTAACCATTATCATAATCACCACCATTACAAATCATCTCCATCATGACTAGCTAACAAAAATATTTTTTAATTAAATAAGAATTTTATTTTAAATTTATATTTTTAATACTTAATTTGTTTTTATTTAAATTGTATATTTATTATTATAGTTATTAAACAAATTATGCACATTACAAACAGTCTTAAACATTTAATATTCAAATCTACAAATAACATTTTAATTATTTAGATGTGCATTAAGATTTAAAAAATTTAACCTTAATAAAAACAAATGAGTGCTTATATATTAAACACATGCTATAATACAAGCGAGGAAAAGGTAAGAGAGGAGACCTTTTGCCATTTCAAGAAAGCTATTATCTTGTAAGGTATAACATCATATTGACGCTAATGGAAGATGATTTATTCCATATAGCAACAAATGTGATTTATTGGAAATATTTCTTCGATTAGAAATTCGCGTAAAGAAAACCTGTGACAATCTTAATTTGGTAAATTTCCACATCCATCTAAATCCGCCTCTGCATATTACCCAACTCAAGGACTCATTCTTCTCAGTAACGTTCATCCCACCATAGCATTCTTTCATAGCATATTTTCTCATAACCTAAATACTTTTAACATTTTTTTCTTGGAAAACATTCAAGTAAACACTAATTTTCTTTTTAATAAAATAAAAATTTCTAAGAAAAAGTAGTTTAAATATAGTTGTTTTTTAATAGCCTTTAGTTGAACCATTATATCTGGGTGACACATGTGCTACAATGGCTAGAAGATACTTTATTATATACGAGGAACTCACGAAAATTTCAAGTGCGGAGCAAATAACTGCTTAAAGCATCGCTATAGTAAGCCCCAATAGTCCTAGCCGTAAACAATATCGACCCACACAGTGCTATAACTAACATATTAAGTATCTCGTTCGAGAATACATCTGCAATAATGAAACTCAAAGGAATTAATAGAAGCCCGCGCAATCGATGAAGGAAGTGATTTAACTCAATGCAAAGCAAATAATGATATTAGGACTTAACATATCGCAAATCCTCTTAAAAGAGAGTGGTGCATTTGGAAACGTGGATACAAGTGATGCGTGACTGTCGTCATTGAAGACATAAAGTGTTAGGTTAAGTAACACGTACAATCCTTGTATTTAGTTGCTATTGAGTTTGAAACTCTAAATAAATTTTCGGTGATAAATTAGAAATAAAGATGAGAAGTACGTCAGACCGATGAAATATGCTGGAAAATTAACCAAAATCCTTTCCCTTTTTCTGTATTGCCAAGAAGGAATCTGAATAAAACTACTGACAAAAAAAGAAAAAGAAAGTAATACTAGTAGAATACTGTTGTGTACTCGTAAATGTTGCCGACTTTACTATAAATAAATTCAGAAAAGACCTCGATAATATTTACATTTGCGAGAAAGAGAGAGGAGGGAAAGACCATCCGCTTTCTTTGCCTCCCATTCACTCAGAAAAACCTAATCGTCCTCTCTTTGCGACTATGAGTTACTCTAATTACGACTCCAGATACGGTGACTCAGGCTCCTATCGCCAGCGGCGCAGGTACATGTTCTCTATAATTCTTCATTTATACATACTAGTTGTGTTTCTGCAGAAGCTATTTGTACGTAAGTTCATCGATTATTCACTATTTGCTTGTTCTAATCGGATTGCAGTGACCTGATGGGTTCACAGCCTTCCATGTATCCACGCACTGTGCCGGGTGGTGGTGCGGCTAGCTACGGTCGGGGTGGGCCGCTTCCTTATGGTGGTGGTCCACCGCCTATGGAAGGGAGTGATAGAGGGGATATGGGTATGGGTCGATCTGGACGTGGTGGTGGGTATCCACCGTTTGAAGGTGGGTTTTCTAGAGGGTCGGATATGGGTCGGACTGGGGGATTTGGAGGTGACAGAGTGGCTAATGGTGGTATGGGGGACCGGTCCGGGAGGTTTGGTGCTGGGGGAAACTATAGTGGAAGTAGGAGTGGTGGTAGAGGAGGAGGTGGTGGGGGTTTTGATGGAGGTTATAGTGGTGGACGTGGAGGCGGAAGGTTTAGTTCGGATGGAGGCCGTGGTAGTAGTGGTGGGAGAGGAGGAGGTAGGCATGGGAGATCGCGTGATGATCTAGATAACCTTACTCTTCCAAAGCAGGATTTTAGAAATTTGGTACCTTTTGAGAAGAATTTTTATGTTGAAAATCACTCTGTGAGGGCATTGACAGAACAGGATGTTGCTCTTTATCGTGCACAGCGTGAGATTACTGTTCAAGGCAATGATGTCCCTAAGCCAATTCAGATGTTCCATGAGGCAAACTTTCCTGGTATTACTTTTTAGACCTAATTGTATTGATGAATTTAGCTAAATCTTTTGAAATTTTGTCTGATTGAATTGGTGTAATAGATTACTGCCTCGAGATTATTTCAAGACTGGGATTTGTCGAGCCAACAGCTATCCAATCACAAGGATGGCCGATGGCTTTGAAGGGTAGAGACTTAATAGGAATTGCTGAAACTGGCTCCGGGAAAACTTTGGCATATTTATTACCGGCTCTGGTCCATGTCAGCGCTCAACCCCGGTTGGGTTAGTATCACTTTTCCTGTTTGTTTTTATTGTTTAGACAGGCTGGCTGTTCTTTTATTCTAAGTTGCTCGGATTCTTCACTTTAGGTGCCACACCCATGTTACCACGACATGGGTGTGGGATCCGTACCCGATTAGGTTAACCAATTTTGGGTTTTTTTGACCAAGATCAACATAGAAATTCTGGACATATTCAATTACTTTTGTAATCAAAGCAAAAGCTAAGGTGAAATTAAAGAAGACAAATAATTAACCAAATTTTAAAATTTAGATCATGAAGGATCCGACCTCTAGATATGCACGATACGGACACCCGCGCACGAGTCCGAGCAACTTAGCTTTTATTGACTACCTCCATTTTGACCTTTTTCCCTTCAAATCCAGCACAAGGTGATGGTCCAATCGTGTTAGTATTAGCACCGACAAGAGAATTAGCTGTTCAGATTCAAGAAGAAGCTGTCAAATTTGGATCGCGTGCAAACATAAGAAGTACTTGCATTTATGGTGGTGCCCCAAAAGGACCTCAAATCCGTGATCTTAAAAGAGGTATTCGGTTTACTCGTTCATAAACTTGTTAGTATTAAATCCCTTTTTGCCAAACTGGGTTCAAAACATGAAACTTCATGTCAGGAGTTGAAATCGTGATAGCAACCCCTGGTCGGTTGATAGATATGCTGGAGGCTCAACATACAAACTTGAAAAGAGTGACTTATCTGGTATTGGACGAGGCTGATCGAATGCTGGATATGGGGTTTGAACCTCAAATAAGGAAAATAATTTCCCAGGCATGAACCATCTTTTCTTGTTTTTTTCCTTTGTGATTTTTGGGCCCTGCTTCAGTCAGGCCACTACAATTTCTCAACTTCCATTGTTCGTCTTACAAGCTGCAGTTGGATGAGTGCATTGAGTGGAACTGTTTTTGATGGTTCAGAATGACTTTCTGTCTGTTTGACTTTGTCTTTAGTTTTTTAGCATTTCTTCTGGAGATAGTATATTAACCTTTTGAGCCATTATGTGAAAAGAATTCTGCGGATAGTATATTAACCTTTTGAGCCATTATGTGAATAGAAAACACAGTTTTTCGCCAAATTCTTCGTATAACACTTCAGTTTGTACATTTTACTAGGACCATGAATAATATGCGAGAGAAGGAAGTTTCCTCGAATAATTTGCTTGCTTGTTTTGCACCTTAAATATTGAAAATTTGCTGATAGTTAGATTGGGGAGTAGCGAAATGCTTTAAATATTTGAAGGGGTAAGGCAGAACTACTCCTTTATTAAATGGGTAATGGAGACGGAACACAGTCATGGAAATATATTTATCAATTCATTGGATTTTAGGTACTCCGGTGAAAGTAGTCGGCAGTTTGCTTTAAACACTGGCGAACATTGTCATCTTTGACTTTTTGGACATAAATATTGGATGACTTCTGGCTCTTCTTATGTAACTTAATGCAGTATTTAACCATATATGTCACATTTCACATACTGAGCTTCTGCATTTTCGGTGGCTGTGTATGCCCGATAGCTGTTGCGTATGTGTTTGTTTGTTCCCACTTTGTTTGAATGTTCAATAAATTGTTTCTGCTGCTTCTAGAATCCTCTTAAATGCAATAAATTTACTTCAAATGCAAGTTCCTGTTCCTTATCTGTAATTTGAGGCCCATGTTTTGTTACCATGCATTTGTCTTGCTAATATTATGTTTTGTCATGGGTGTGCTTGAATTGTTGCATCACTCTGAAATTTCCCTTGAGAGAAGCTTTGAGTTTGATGTTAAAATGTTGTGATGCTGCTGCAGATTAGACCAGATAGACAAACCTTGTATTGGAGTGCCACTTGGCCAAAGGAGGTTGAATCCCTGGCTAGGCAGTTTCTGCGTAATCCCTATAAGGTAAGTAGTGAAGCAATATTATGATGCTAAACTCTATATTGTGTTAACATATCAGTGTGTCACAAGCAACATGAATGTTTTTTAAAGAGGGCTTGGACTTTGTTTAAATGTGCTTAACTTGTCAGGTGATCATTGGGTCTCCAGACTTGAAAGCAAATCAATCGATAAGGCAAGTCATTGAAGTTGTCACGGATTTAGAGAAGTATAGTAGGTATGATCTAATAGCCCCCAATCTGTTACTCGATTGTATACAAATTTTATTGCTCATGGTTTTCTAATTCCACAGATTGAGTGGGCTTTTGAAAGAAGTGATGGATGGAAGCAGAATCCTAATATTTGTGGAAACAAAGAAAGGATGCGATCAAGTCACAAGACAGTTGAGAATGGATGGATGGCCAGCTTTATCCATCCATGGTGATAAAAGCCAGGATGAGAGGGATTGGGTCCTGGCTGATTTCAAAAGTGGCAGAAGTCCTATAATGATTGCCACTGATGTTGCTGCACGTGGTCTTGGTAGGATCAATCACGTTCAGGATTAGGATTTTTTTAGTCTGTCCGTTTAGGTCTTTCGCACTAGAGGTAACGAGTCTCCGGCTGCTGTCAACTTTCCTGAGTAAATAATCTGTGGTTTGGGACAATACCTAAGGGCGCGTTAACCACAACAACATTTTTTTTTCACCATGAGCAAGATAGACGTTGAATTACAACAGAATTTTAGCAGGAGCTTAAACACACCACACTTTAGGTTCTCCTTTTCTCTTTAAAACCGCAGTTTAACAACCATATTTTTGAGTTTAACTTAAATCTGATAGGGTTTTGGTTTCAGCTGATATTTGAAAATTAAGTTTCAGCTGATATTTGAAAATTAACTGTCATCTCTTAAGTTGATCAAACATAGTTTCAGTTAATGAGTTTTATCTCTTGATAAGATTAAAGGCAAGAGTTTGGTAGTGATCCCTTTGAAATGTATTGCATGATCAACTCTTGACTTACCCAAAAAAAATAAAATAGGGGATGTTTAAATAGGATGAAACTGCTCTTACAGTGAGCACTATGACCATATATCAATGTATGGGAATTGGGAATTGAAGGTTTACGTACTTCTAAAGGTGATAATTCCTTTTTTAGGCTTTATTGGATAGTTTAGTTGCTTACATTTCTAAAGGTGTAACTCCTTTTTTTGGGTCTGTGTTGGATAGTTCAGTAGCATGTCAGGAACTTCCTCTCTTTGGTCTGAAATGGAGATTTGGCCTCAAGAAAATGAGAGGCCGGGAGATGTAATATACTAGAAAATTAGAGTGCTGAAAGAGTTGATTTGCAAGTTGGTAAATGCTAAAGTTTTTAGATAGAGGTCTTCTTGGTAAACCTGAGATAGAGCAAGAGTAGGCTGTAAGGCCTGCATCGGGAGAGTTCAATTCTCAGTAGTGGACTTCGTTTTAGTTTGTCATACAAAACACAAGTGGTGTTTAATGTCCGTTGGCATAGCATCAGTGCAAAACGTTGTACTTTGTTCTTCTGATTATCTTATCCTCAAAATAGAGAACTGCAAATGACACACAGTCACATGGCTTCTCTTCTTCACTAGTATAATTACCTGTGCAGTGTCTTTTACATCTATGGTCTAACTGGTAATATGTACTTTGTTGTTTAGTTAGTGGAATTTTATTGGAACTTGTGAGTGTTACACTTGTCACCGGTCACCCCATGCTTAGAACACACAAACTAACTGAATAGCTCACTCTGTTCCTTTCTACATTAGAAAGTTGTTGGGTTGGTTATGATACTATGGGTACCGAGTATCGCACCACCCTGCTCTGCCGATCAGTGGAGCATTCAAGCTGAATGCATGGCCAGTTGCTCTTCTCTACAATTAGAAAGTTGGGTTGTGCTTATAAATGGGATATGTGGACTCTTTTGGCTGAATTGATTTTGGGCGTTGGAACATATCACCGACTGGCTTCGTGAAGAATAGGTCTAAGAAGGAAATGGGGATTGGTATAGAATCTGAACACTTGAAATTCTAGCTGGTCATGTCAAACGAAGTTGTTAAACTTCATGGTGCAATTAGTGAAAATTCATGATCATATGAAAGGTCTTTCCTCCATGTGATTGAAAGAATAGTTGTAGTCGCTATACTTAGGATTTTAAGCTTAGGAAGGTGGCCCTTCAAATTTCCTTGACTTCGGAGATCAGCCACTTCATTTTGTCTAAGTAAGGTCGAGGTTAACGTTGCCCATCCACAGTTATGGAGCTGGTTGTCCTGACAGCCCGGTAGACTCATGCAAGATTGTTGTGTTACTGGATTTGATTTTGGAAGTTCTGGTGGAGCTGCTCCTTATCCCTGCCAGGTTAAGGTGGGCACATTTATGTAAGGAATGTGTTATCTTACATATGATCACTTGGATCTCAGTAGTGCAGGGATAAGGTTGCAAGTATCTACTCTTTTACTAGTTTGGTGTGACTTGAGTTCTTGGTTCATTTTTCGCAGATGTTAAGGACATAAAGTGTGTTATCAACTATGATTTCCCTACAAGTCTCGAGGATTATATTCATAGGATTGGCAGAACTGGACGAGCTGGTGCAACAGGAACTGCCTTTACATTTTTCACCCATGCAAATGCCAAGTTTGCCAGAGAGCTTATTAAGATCCTGCAGCAGGCAGGACAAATTGTTCCTCCTCAACTTTCTGTATTGGCAAGGTCTAGTGGGCCAAGCACTGGAGGTTTGTGTTCAAATCCACACGTATCGCATGCTTGTATATCCCAAACTGTGAACTCAAATACAAAGAAATTATTCATTTGGCTTTTGCTTTCTTGCTGCAGGAAGCAATTTCAGGTCTAGAGGACGAGGTGGCTTTGGGAACCGGGGACAGAGATCTGGATCTAATGTAATTCCGCTAGGCGGTGCTAGAAAGCCTTGGTAGTTACTGTGTGTATTCCAAATCTAAAAGAGTGGATGTTATATGCATTTAGGATATGTATACTAGACATAATTTTGGGGTTTTATGTTTTGTTTTGCTTTCAGCGAGAGATGTTTATTTTTCTTGCTAGTGGATTGATTTTTAGTTAAGTAATCTCTTTCCTTTTTAGTCTTGGTCGAATTGGTTCATTATGTGAGCATGTACTAGGAATTTGGATATGCAGCTGGAGCCGTCTGGTGCATTCTTTGAGCAAGAAATAATGTCTCAGTTGGCTTTGGAATGGATCGTCGGTATATTTTTCTCTCAAACTATGGCAAATTTTGGTGATCGATTCGACAATACTCCATTATAGATGAAGCAAGTTTATTTATTCGACATTTTGTTGAATACATTTGATGAAATCGTGACCATGTGTCAGCCAAATCTGAAATTGGTTATTATGAGGAATTCCAGTATATGCCAAAAAACATCTTATACCCAAATCAATTTTAACCTTGTACTCAAATTCAATGTCATCTACCTAAAGTTTGGAAATGAGTGAAATTAACATAAAATAGAAAGTCAGGTGAATAATATAATTGTTTTGCCGTATACCAAATTAACATACTGTCTTTTAAATTCGTTCACAAAGTTATCGGAGTGACATACACCTTTGTTAAGTCGTATATGAGATAAAATCTTTTCTTCTGTCAGAAGGCAGTTAAGTAGAGAATTGATTTCGTTTTTAATTCTATAGAAGCGGTCATCCAAAATAATGAGAGGAAGAATGCATGCTACAAGGAATTTTGACAAGAGATTTTCAATTTTTGCACATAAGAAATTTTTATTTTTGCGTTTGAAAAAAAAAAAATTTCTTAAATTCTTCTTGTGAAGAAAGAGTTAAAAATCTTGTTCCTTTCATAAAATTGTTTATGTATATTCAATTAAATATAATAATTTTTGGCCGATCAATCAAATGAGTAATTTGCTCAAATTTTAATACGGAATGTTTAAGATTCAAATTCTGAAGAAAATATGTGGCTCTTGGGTGTAGCAGGGTCGGAGCCGAAAAACTGGATCTTCTAGATAAGGCCCAAACCCAAGAAACCATTCCATCTATCTATAAAGTTCTGAAACCCTACTCTCACCACATTCTTTAGGGCTTTTTCACCTAGTTCCTCCATTCCCTCCAGCCGCCGCAGAAATGACGACCCGTTTCAAGAAGAACAGAAAGAAGCGTGGCCACGTCAGTGCCGGACATGGTCGTATCGGTAAGCACAGGAAGCATCCAGGTGGTCGTGGTAATGCTGGAGGTATGCACCATCACCGTATCCTTTTCGACAAGTACCATCCTGGTTACTTTGGTAAAGTCGGTATGCGTTACTT
>JBDJHY010000078.1:17672090-17687741 GCA_039654485.1 Withania somnifera
AAACAATTTAATCTAACATTTAACATTAAAGAAAGTAAATATCATGTCCTCAAATAATTATATCAAGTGATAAATATGTGTACAAAAAACAAATATCTTAGCATTTATTGGTTGGTCGTAAACACTGGAAGCATTTTTTTTTTCTTCTTATTCTTCTATAATATGACATAAGCCCCAGTAGATCTTCAAATCTTGCCAATTTATTAGACCCCATTAACTGTTACAGGTAGAACCAACCACCCCACTCCTATCCCTGCTGCCTCTACCATTTGATACACCACCACCACCACCACCACCACCACCACCACCACCACCTTCACCTCATAACCCTACCGATTCCAGATAAAATAAGTAAACAAAATTCAGAAAAAATATTGGAACCCCTTCTCACATCTCAGTAAAAAAAGAACATGTCAACAATAGCAAAAGAGCCCTAATTTTTTCCAGGTTTAACCAAAAAAAAAAATGAATTTAAGAGAACAATGGAGGAAGAAGAGAGACTTGAGAAGGAAATGAAATTTTGTGACATGCAGATCAGCTGTTGAACAGATCGGAACTGGCAAAAAAAGGGAAAGTGAACTCTTGTACATATAGGTTCAGAGAATAACCAAAAACTCAAATACGAAATAAGGCAAAGACTGTCCCCACTTGAATGATCCTTTTGGTATAAATCAATCATTCGTGTATAAACCAAAGTTAAAAGAATAAGCTTGTTGGCTATCAACATCGACTCACCAAAGTCCTATGATTAAAATTACTGAGAAGTTTTTGAAGGAGTAACTGAAAATTATTTCAGGCATGCATGGCAGAAATGTTAACAAGATTGGTTCATTTTTGCTTATTTTGACACAAAAAAGGACATGGAACAGGGTTAAAAGAAAAGATTTTCAGCTACTTACTGGTCCAAATTTATGTACTTTTGCTTGATTTGTCCATCATTTTCTGGCTTAGGCTCAGCTGGGTACGAAGATAGGGAAGCAACAGGAGCCCCATGTCCATTCAGACCAGACCGTAAGTTTCCATCATGAATAAGCTTTAACAAGAACCCAATGTTGATTGCTACTGAAAGCATCAACCACTGCCCCGCCACAAGCAGCACAGCTTGTTCTTTAACTTTCTTCGTACCAACAACTTTGGAGGCCATTTTTTCAACAAAAGGGTATATGAAAAGTAGAGAGAAAACAAGATAGTGAGGATGTTAATTGCTCTAGTATATATATAGAGACTGAAGAGTGAAGCCTAAAGGTAGGGTTTTTAGTAATGGACTCTGAACAGCTGGAAACTCTTCCTGATTTTCTCACCTCTTTGGGTAGCCGTTACAGTCCAAGATATAACAACAAAAAAGAATAGAAAATTTTGTTTGACTGGTGTACCGCTATATCATGCACAATATGAAATTGGTTGTACAAAAAGAAGTAGAATCTAGATGGGGTTCATTGATGATTAATAGTTGGGAAAAAGAAAAGGTTGAAGCATTGACGTTTTATGTGGAATTTGCTGAGTTGCTAAAAGAGCTTGGGAAGTAGTACTGTTGAATTGTAACTCTTCTGCTTGACCCTTTATTGTCTTTATCTTCAACTATATATTAAGTACAATATACTAGTATAAGAAAATGGAATTTAGTTTTGATTCTCTGTTTGGACTTGGGTGTAGTAGAGATGGGTTTAAAAAGCTGCTGCTGCTGCTGCTACTCCCACTCCTACCTTCTTTTCGTTTTTTTGGCCTTCTCTTTTCTCTTTTCATTTGCCTTTTAGATTTATAGCCTCATTGGTTAAATAAAAAAAAATTATTTGTTTCGTTAATTTCTGAAAAATAGTAAAGGTGTTTTTCTGAATTCAAAAAGAATGTAATTTTTCAAAAATATTTTGTAAAAATATACTTTGAAAATTTTTTATTTACAAAATAAATTGATTTTAAAAGTTTAGTCAAATAAATAATTTGTTTTGTTTTTGGGTGCTTTTAAACTAAAACTGCTTTTAAATATTTTGTAGTATTTGAATAAGATAAAGAAATTTCTTTAACCACTTATTTCTAAATTAAATTAAAAAATAAAAATAAAAATTTTAACTTATCACTTATAAGCTCATTCGACAAGGCTTATTTGTAACTACTTTTTTAGATATTTTAAAATTTTGCATCCGTGGATTCTCTTTCTCCATTCATAAACAAATTCCATTAAATATTTAAAAGAAAAGTCATGATAGTTAAAAGGAACACGTTCTATAAAGCATTTTTTTTTATTTTGACAAAAAAGTGTCCATTTTATTAATGTTTGGCCAAGAATAGAGAGGGGGAGGGGACATGATAAAGTCGAAATATTTATATAATTCAATAAAATAAATTTAAAATGATAATTTTACAAAATTCCACAGAATATAATTTGTAAAAATAGAATTAAAATGCGGAACACAAAATTTAGGAGCGACAAAATAAGGAGACGTGTACCAAAATATTTAAAGTGAATTTGCTCAATTATTCTTAATGAAAACAATTAATACTACTAAAAGTGGTGTTCACTTTTAATATATTTACATATAAATTTTTTTTTTTTTATATTAAATGATACTATTAGTACTTGGCTCCAAATATAAGCACCCGTAACTTAGCACATGGATCTGCCATCTGAAAGAAGAGAACTTTAACAAATATGTTGGCCTTTACAACGGTGCACGTCTGTAGATCGTGGATTTGAATTTTTTTATTTGTCTAATTATAATTTTTAAGTGCAAATGTCAGTATATCTTTTTGAAGATATTTGAATAAGCTTTCCAATTTAAATTTAAGTGGCCTAAAAAAAAATTGATCTAAAACAATTAGATCAATAATCTATTTAAATTTAAGTGTGTTGAACACATTATATTTTTATAGGCTAATTTTATTATCCTTACTCAAATCTAATCATAATGTGACATTTATTGTAACACTAGTCTTATCTTTGTCAATATTAACTTTTACAGCATCAAATTAATACTTAAATAATTACTTCATCGTGTCAACTGTGATTGTTAATTTGCGATAGGAGTATTAATTACTGATAAGGGCCAAAGCTTTGACCACTTTGAATTACTCTTTTCATTCCAAATCAGTTATTACTTTTTTATTTAAAATAATTATTTAGAAAATATTAATTAATATAATAATTTTACCATTATTTCTATTAATTAATTTGATCAGCAATATTTTAAAAACTTTTAATAATAAATTAAGAATAAAAGAAAACCTTTTTATTATTATTTTTAGTATATTAAAAATGACAATTAAAAAAAAAGCTGGAAGAGTATTTGTAGAGAAAATTTTACAATGCTTTTGTAAGCTAATTTGAAGGCACATCAATAATTTTGATAATTGCAATTCGTAATTAGAGTCGTAACCCACAATTAACTGCTTATATTGATTATATTTGCTTGCATATAATTATTGTATTGACGAATATAATTATATTTGTTTGTCTATATTTTTTAAAACTAATGTAAAATAATATTTAAAATATCTTTTATTGTTACAATCAAACAAAAATAGATTTTATATCTAAAATGATAATACATCGTGATAAAACTAAGGCAAATCAAAGCAATACTGAGGTGCATATAAGAATACAAAAAAAAAAAAGCATATATAATCACCAAAATACAATCACTGAAGGATACATCTATACTGTAATATTTCAACCATCGATATTTACTTAAACATACGACAAGCGAGAGCAGACAACTCCTGTGTGCGTGATAAATATATTTTAAAATATTAATTTACAGTATATACATTGTACATATATTATATTTTTTGGTTGAAATTTGAACGAATTTAAATTAATAATTTTTTTTTTTTTTTTGCTAATTATGTATTTTGTTGTGCTACTTTTTTGAGAAATTATTATTTGAAATTAATCCCAAAACACTTTTAAGACAATTCTAGTGATTCAATTGAATTAAAAACACCTATAAATTAATAAAAGAGCACCAGTGTGGCGTTTGGGTTTAGATTTGTAATTTTATTTGAATCATTGTGAGGAGTGTGATCATTTTTGTGTTTTTAAAATTTCTTAAAAATTTTAAATTTATGGCCAAACGTATTTTTTAAAATTAAACTCTATAAATTAGAATATAAAAATATGTCATGGCCAAATATTCAAAATAAAACATCAAGATTCATCCGGTAATTTGTGAACATAATAATATATGCTATCCAATTGGAATCGACACTTCAAACTTAAATTTTTTTATAAAATCACCGATCTGCGGTTATTTTGATATGATATTAACTAAAATGACTAAAATCAACTCTAGACTTAAGAAACTAAAGAATTTAATGAAAAAAATAAAATATCACTCGAAGCCCTCGGACACCTCTCCTAAATTAAAAACTATCTCTCGAATTCAACAGAATCACTCAAATTCAGTTTTGATCTATATAACCCTAAATGTTGATCAAGGTCAAATTTAAACTCTAACTTTTTTCAACATCTAGACTAAATGTTTAAAATCACATAAAAAACTTTGCGATCCGAATCAAAGGTCTCTCCAAACCAAAAATCACATTTCAAAGTTAATGAAATCCGAGCTTAAAATTTTTGAGTGTTGACCGAAGTCAATCCTACCTACTTTCGGACCTTCTAAAGTAAAAAGTCGTACCAAATTCAACAAAAAAGTTTAGTTTTCAAACCATCGATCTATCAAGTCCAATATACCATAAATCAACTATGAGAAGGGATTTTTTTTTACATAAAATAAAAAAATTGACATATTGAGTCTTTATGTCATCCACCACTAAAATTATGTTTGTCTAAAAGTTTGTCTTCTCCGCCCAATTAGATTTTTCTGTAGGACGATACCTCTATGATGCACCACAAAAGCTGAAATTTTGGAATAAATTTGAATCCGCCCCAAGAAGAAATGGCTATCATGATATTAAAAATCTAACCACGAATTTAACTGGACCAGAATTTTCTGAACCAAAAGATAAACATTGAAACATATTTCTTTCTGCAACATAATCTGAGAATTTGGACGAATATCAGTCAAACTCGAAAGTCAAAACACCAACTTGTCATGTATAAGCTACAAAATTACAATTGAGTTACTACTTCTTTCAATAGGTTTATTCTTCTTCAAAGCAACTGAAACATCCCTCATAAATAATGTCGTTTCACAAATCTATTTATCGACCATGCGTCAAGGTCACAAGCCCATCTCTTGCAAAAACTTCACGTACACCCTAAATAGCGAGACTTCGATTCTACATTATAATTTGAGAAAGCGTTAATTGGTATCAATAATTTTATTCCTCACATGGTAAAAAAGTGTTATAATAATTCAACACATTATTAATTTATCAAATTATGCAAGGGACAATTTATATCCAATAAATTAAAAATTAAAGAAACACAATTCAAAAGTGTTCCAACAAAAGCTAACATACTTTGATTGTTGAGAGTATCGGAGCGACTTGCCGCCATATCTCTCCAAAATCTAAAGAATTCGAAACCTAATTAAATAAAATTCAATTATATATATGCATGATAATTTTATTTTCTCAATAAAAATAATATGTTTGGTAATTATAATCACATTGTAAACATAATTTAATTTATTATAAAGTCTTTTAATAAACGATAAAAAATTTAATTAATATTTCTAAAATCTTTCCACTTTTAAAATAATATAAATATAAATATATTTATCTATTTCATAATTTGTCTTTTATGCACTTTTAATATAATATAAATACATTAGATCCATTTCATAACTTTATCTTTTACATTTTAAATTAATGTGTTTAGTCCACGAATATGCCACGTTAATCATTAAAATTTGCATACAAAAACTTAATTGATATAATAGTGATGATAAATCGATTGCTATTGATTTATATTTTCATCAATTTAATTATATCACATATAAATATGTTATAATATAATATCTCATGTTATTGTACTCTTTTTAAAGTTTGATATTCTTAAAGTGTATAGTATAATTATTTATGCGAGTAAGTGAAAATGATTACTAAATTATATGAGATTAAATTTCTTGTTATTCGCCAATAAGTAAAATTATCAATGGTTAACCGAGTAATCATAGATTTAAATCGTACATTGAGTAATTTTTCTAAATTTATAATCCAAAATAAATGGGATTGACTTTTCTCATCAAAGGTTGGTAACTCATTCTCAAAAGTACATTTCATCAATACATTCCAACACCACCTAGGATCGATCATAGATATACTAATTTATTTATTATATTTTAAATAAATATATATAAAAAAATTATTTTAGATGAATCTAGAAGGACATTATTCAAGATTTATTTATTTCAGATGAATTAATAATTATTTTAAAATAATACACATATAAAAAAAAATTAGAGATATTTTTATAAGAAATTTTTCAATAAAATAATTTTCTCTTACCATATATTTTAGGATTTCTTAATTATTAATTCTCCTAATACTTCTTATCATATATTTTACCTTTACCAAATTTTTTTAGGAGTGTTTAATTGCTTAAATATATTTTTCTCTTACCATATATTTTTTTTTAATTTTAAATATGATTAAAAGAATGATAATTTGTAGGGGAAAAATGTAAAAAATTATTTTATTTATTGAAGAATCTTTTAATGAGAAATTGAAATCTATACTTTTAATATACTATAATCTATTTAATTGATGTAAAGTAAGCACGTGTAAATAATAAATAGGTCTTGTATTTTAAAAAAATCAAAAAAAATAATCTCCTTTAGAAATTCACCATTAATTCGTTCAATTTAAAACGAATACATCTCAAATGTGTTTGAGAAAATCAGTCATTAATATAGATAAAAACTCATTAACTCAGTGAGATTATTTATTTAAGAAAGAGATATACAGAGTTTAGAGGTGGTTTTTTGCATTTTTTATTTTTTAACTTGAGAGTACATTTTTAGTGTAATAAAAGAATTGCTGACTCAACGTACTTAGCCTTTTCTCTGATCCAAGATCACTATTATCTTATCTGTTACATAATTTTTGTGTTAAGAAACGAGGTAGTCTAGAACAAAAGGCCAAACTAATGGCGTATTAGCCAACTTAAAGTTTGCCTTTAATTTATTTTGAAAAGTAGGCGGCAATAATATTCAGGAAAATTAAAGTGTAAAAATTTTTAAGGTTAATAAATTATTTTGCTCTACTCCATAGTTTTTATATGTTAATCAATTTTTTAAATGTGTTAGAATATTTCATTTGGATATCACCCGAAATTATATTTTAATTATACATTTTAGTCTAATAGATATTTAAGTTAGTTACATAAAGTATATCATCTTCTTTAACTATACACATAAATTTTAGAAAGAATATGTCTAGGGTTCTATAGCTTATTGATGCATGTGTATAATTGAAGAAAATGAATACCTATGTTATTTGGTTAGATTAATTACTTAATAACCAATGAGAATAAATAAAAAAAATTCAACATTTAAATTGAAGTGTCTAATTAATTAGAATATTTAACTAGGAATAATTAATTTGGAACATGACTTATTAGATCAAGTATGTAAATAAAAATATTTTGATAAGTTTAAGGATTGGATCATCACCTCATTAAGGTAATAATTCTCCATATTAGTCTTAGTAATATCATCTGAAACAGATTATCATGGTAATGCAGGTAGAGTACCTATGCTATATAAATAAACGCCTATGAGTTGTACATAGATTCCGGTATGGTAATTTACCCATTGAATCCAAATTTGCCACATTATTTAGCCACACTCTCTTTTTATAAGTAAATATTATTTCTAATTAAGGATCGGAGCAATCTGACTTATCGCTCTATGCTGGACTACCATCGTCCAACCATGGTTTTGCTCCTGGAAACTCACGTGTCTGAGCACCAACATTTGGCCGATGAGTTTAGCTTCACCAACGTTCCGGCAATGGGAGGTTGTGGAGGAATGACATTGGTCTGGCGAAATGACTCCATTGCTGTGGGTGGACTTGCAATCAACAGTGAGGGGATTCATTGCACCATTCAGGTAAATACGTCCCTCTTCTTGTCATTTAGGCTAGTACAATTATTATATTAGATAGCAATTTGAATGATATATTTTTTATACTTATAAAGGTTCTTTCTTGGCTTGTGGATGAAGACTTTAATAAGATTTTAATACTAAGCAGATAATACTTGGTCTACATTTGTTCGTTGCCCTAACCATTTTCAACTAGTCAAACTTAGGGTTTATGCGTTCGCGACTATAAACACATTACATGATCTATTCAAGAATATGAAACGAAAGCTCCTAAATTTACTTGAAGACATTCATTCAGGTTGACCTTTCTTACTTTCTACGTATGTCTGTTTTCTCATATTTGATCAAATTTTAGGGTTGCCTTTGCACGCATATCGTTAGAAATTAATATTGATGCACATCATGATGAGGTTATCTCTAGACCAACTATGCTAACGTTATTTTACATGATTGCAGATTGTTAATCCACCAACAGCTGAGTAATCACCCACACAGATATACAGGGAACTAAATGGAATTGCAGATTGCTTGGCTTGGAAACCTCTAGTTTTCACTTTAATTAGATTGTTCATTTCCGCCAAACTCTCCAACCCCCTGCCCCGTTTTGGAATAGTACTGTAATTTTTCCCTTTGATGTAATTGTTTTGGCTTGTTAAGGCGTTAGACCATAGCCTCTGAGGCACAAATTTGAAGTTATCTTTTTTAATTCAAAATCAGTACTGTTTGTTTGTTATTATATGTGAGCAAAATTTTAGTCCCAGTTTCCTATTATGTTTTGAAATCCTAAATTCTCTGAAAATTCAAATTTTAATTTATGATTTCAATTATTTTTAAATTTCTTATAATAAACGAATTGTGCACGATTCTAAAAAAAAAAAATGTTTTGTGGGAAATATTGACGAAGCAGTGAAATGTTTACGAAATATATGATGATATAGTTGTTAGCAATATTGATCAACAATCGATTTAAATTAATAGTGTTGTTTCATTTTCACTATTATTTGATTTGAAAATGCATGACGTTAATGTTTTAGTTTTTAGAAAGGTATTTTAATAGTATTTTTTACTGTATTATTAATTATGACTAATTTGCTCAATTGGTAAAATTGTAAGAATTAAGGAAATTTGATAGTTCTCATGAATTAAGGAAATTTGATAGTTCTCATGAGTTGTTGAATTGTCTGTTTATGAGAAAAGATACAATTTCTAAGATCTAAATTGTATCTTAAAATAAATTTAATATTAAATTAACCTAATTATAAATCAGGATTTGTTATAATGTCCAAACAGCCCCTTCGTTCAATGAACTTATCTTTTTAACAATTAATAAACTTTAATTTGCTACAAAAATATTTACTTTGAGTTCCTAAACTACCAATTTAGCCGTACCCTAAAAAGTTGCATATTACTATTTTTTTTTTTTATGATCATGGTATTTGAGCAGTTTTTGTACCTCGACTAAATATACGAGATACTTATTACCTTTCACAAGCAATAGGTATTATGTAATTCTGTGCATATTTTTGTCTTTGCTGAAACTTGAACCTGAGTCCTGAGATCTTAGACCACATGGTTCATTAGCTCACTTCATTAACCAGTAGATCACACCCTTGGATGTGTAGCATATTAATTACTACTATTATAGATTATTTTACCAAGATGTCATTCAGTTCTCCACCGCTAATGAACACAAGTAAACTACCTGAAATATTAGACTGACAATTTATGAATAACATATTAGAGTTTTCTAAATGTTGATTGAACTTTTGTTTTTTATTTATAGACTTTTAGTTTGGTGGTCAAGACTTCAATCAACTTTTTCCTTCTTAGGATGATGGATAAAGGGTTTTGTAGGGATTGTAAAGTAATCTCAAGTGAGAATTTGTCGACTCAACATAAGCTTTTGGTGAGGGATATGAAAATCAAGGAGAAGAGGAAGAAGAGGATGATGGATGATAGGGCTAGGATTAAATAGGGTGCCCTGATTATATCCGATGTCCTAGAGATAGGAAAAAAGTTGATAGATATTGGGGCTCGGGGGAGTAATTGTGATGCGGGACAGTATGTTGAATAAGACCGTTAATTACATTCGAGAAATAGCTAAAGAGATGTTAGGTTTCTTGAGAGGTGGTTCTGGCAGTCATCGAGGGAACTGGTGGTGGAATACAAAAGTACAAAAAAAATGGAGGCAAAAAAGAATTTTAAACGAAGTTGATGGAGAGTATGATTGAGGAAGAAAAGCGGAAGAATAGGGATGAGTATACGATGGCGAGAAAGGAGGCGAAGTTATAGTTACGATGGATAAAACAATGGCATTTAAAAGATTGTATATGAAATTAGATGATAAAGGTAGGGACAAGTTATACATGCTTATCAGGGTGAGGGAACAAAGGGCTCTTAATCTGGACCAAGTGAAATGCATCAAGGGTGATGATGATAGAGTATTGGTGGATGAGGGTATCATTATAAGGAGATAACAGTCTTACTTTCATAAACCCTTGAACGAAGTCAAAGATGAAGGCTTAGTGTTATGTTACTTGGAGCATCCCGAGAGATGTTGTGATTATTGTTATTGTAGTCGTATAAGGATTGAAGAGGTTAAGAGTGCTATTAGTAGGATGCGTAGGGGTGGAGCAACTGGCCAGATAAGATTTTGATAGATTTTGAAAAAGTTCGGAAGGGGCAAGTATGGAGTGGTTGACTAAGTTGTTTAATATCATTTTCAGGATGGCGAAGATGACTGAAACACAGAAATGGTGAACTATGATTTCATTATATAAGAACAAAGGTGTTATTCAAAATTACAACAACTATAGGGGCTTTAAGCTGTTAAATCACACGATTAAAGTTTGGGAAGGAATGGTGGAATTGAGGTTGAGGAAGATCGTTACTATTTTCGAGAATCAATTCAAATTCATGCCAAGATGATCGACTATTAAAGCTATTCATCTTGTGGAGAGAATGATGGAGTAATATATATAGGAAAAGGAAGAAGGACTTACATATGATTTTTATAGATTTAGAAGGCTTACAATAAAGTTCCTAGGGAGGTTCTTTGGATATGCTTGGAGGCTAGAAGTGTTCGTATGGCGTTTGCTAGGTTGATTAAGGACATGTACGGTAAAGTCAAGACTCGTGTAAGAATTTTCGAAGGAGACTCAAAGCATTTTTAGTGTCGATGGGGTTATATCAGGGACTAATCCTTCACCAATTTTTATTTGTCTTGGTGATGGATGGTATGACGTTAGGTATTCAAGGCAAGGTGCCACTATGTATATTATTTATGGATGACGTCATCTTGATTGATGAGACCCCAGGAAGAGTTAATGCTAAGTTGAAAGTTTGGACACAAACCTTTGAGTCAAAAGGATTTAGGCTAAGTAGGACCACACAAAATATTTACAGTGCAAGTTCAGTGAGGAGCTGCATGAAGATAATGTGATAGTGAAGCTTGATACAACCAGGCCATATTTAAGAGAAGTGGTTTCAGGTATCTTTGATCTATGATCCAACAAAATAAAGAGATTGTTGGGGATGTCACCTATTGTATTGGTGATGAATAAATAAAATGGAGGCTCGCTTTCGGTGTGTTGTGTGATAAAAAATGTACCTCTTAAATTTAAAGATAATTTTTACACAGTAATGATTAGACCTGCTATGTTGTATGGAGTGGACTATTGCCAGTAAGGAACTCTCACATTTAAAAAATAAAGGTGACGGAGATAACGATATTGCGATATATGATTTAATGTTTAGTACTTTAAAAAAATATTTAGTACTTTAAAATAAGATAACTTTTTACTTATTATTTTTTTCTTTTAAGTCATATAATATTTATACTTTAAAATTTTCTTATTAGTTAATTTTTCCAAATCTTTCAAGATCTAAAATCAATGAAATTTATTTCTTATTAATTTTTTTTCTAATTTGACTTGCAAAAAAACTTCTATAGTATAGAACTTTAAATCATTAGAAATTTACTTTTTATTATTCTGCACTTACTTCTATAAAAATGATAAACAAGATAAAATAACGGGAAAATTAGGTAATGTTTCCAAATATTTTGCAATTAAAATTAACTAAACTTATTTCTTATTTGAATTATGTCGAAAATCTTAATATACAGAACTTTAAAGCCATTGGATTTTTGCGATATATAAATCTCTTTGAAATCATTATAATTTTACCTTTTGTATATCTTGTACTTAAATTATATATAAGTGATAAATAAAATAAAATAAATTAGGGAAGAACAACAAAATATGAAAGAAAGTGGACGTGTTTTGAGTTGTCATTATCAGAAGGCTTTTTGTATTGATTTTTCAAAAGCAGCTGCAAAGCTAAAAGTTAAAATATTTGATTTTTGATTTTTGATTTTTTAATTTATTTTATTATTTTAATTTAAAATAATATATTTATAAGATTTTTTTAATTTTAATTAAATATATTAATATATTTAAAAATTATTTTAATTTAAAAATACTTAAAATTAATCAATTCAAACAAGCTTTCTAAAATTATGAAGACGAAACAATTAAAATATAAGAAAAGAGAATCTATCGTAGAATAAATTTCTTACTGTTCCTACTACTATAAATAGTTATTTAATTATTTCTTAATACTTAAAACTTTAGAAAGTAGATATAAGATTGCGCTTTTTGTATGCCACTTATAAAATTGTACCAAATATTTTTTATGTTTAAAATTTCTAAATTAATTAAAAAAATTTACTTATTAAATCTATTCTTAAAGAATTAGGAATATTTAAAAATAAAAAATAATAATAAAAAATTGGCCTTATAAATTTTGTTATATATATCTATAATATTTTAAAAGCATGAAGACCCGTAAAAAAGTTGATTGGAATTTTTTTCTTCATTAAAAAATCTTAAAACAAATAAAACATCACTTACTATTTTCTCAATAATTGTAATTTAATATTAACATGATTTTTTTGGAATTTGAAATTGATTAAAATGATAATAATTAAATTTTACTTATTTGTAAAATATAAAAAAATTTAATATTTAATAGCTTTAAATTGACTAAAGTCTTATAAATTAGATCTTTCTTCGTTTCAACTACATTAAAAGTTCTAAGATTTAAAACTTTAAAATCACTTATAATTTTGTTAACTTATAACAAACCCTTTTATTAATTAAACTTAGTAGTCATCACAATTCTTTAACACGAGAAAACAAATTACAGATGTAACTTTATCTTGCATTTAACAACCCCCTCCTTTTTTGGAAGAAAATTATAAGTAAAACAAATAACAGAAATATAACTTATTAAAAATTCTAATAACTCTTCTTTTCATCATTTAAGTAAATATTGCATTCTTTTTTAGTGTCAATTATTACCTTTTAATAATTTACTCGACACAAATGTAATTCATACCCAAATACTTAATTGATCTAAATATTTGGCCTATTTGGCTTTGCTTAAAATGAAATTGAAAAGTCAATTTTAACCTATTTTTAATTTTTATAACTTACTTTTAAATTTTTTAAAATTATTTTGTAAAAATCAACCTAATATTAAAAACCCAAATCAAAAGTATCCATCGAGTAAAAAAAGACACGTGTAGTGACATGCTGTTTCAAGTAAATACTTCATAATTAAGTTGTTGAAGTAAGTAGTAAACATTTAACTCAAGCAATGATCGAAGATTTGAGGTGTTCCAAAAAGTATCACCATAAACACTACCTTTTGGGTGCAATAATATAAGAACTATATGTCTAGGCACTAAGCAAATCACATCATTGTGTTTTCTCTTTGGAGAAAGGAAAACCTTTATATAGATGTTTTTGATAAGAGTAATATTACAACGTGTTCAAATTTACTATTCTCCTCGTTCAACTTTAATGAGAAATAAATTTATTTTTAATCGTAAAATTTTTAAATATTTTAAATTATTAATTACTTATAATATTTTTACGTAATTTTATTTTAAAAGATTAAAAAATCACATACTGAAATCTACTATTAAACTTAAATTATTTAAATTTAGGAAATTCTAAAAGTGTGACAAGTTGAATGGGGAGGGAGTACTAATTGAACCTGCTCAAGACAATTTAAATGCAGTGTCCAGATATTGAATTTCAAGATAATTAATCATTCTCATGCATGTTCCCAAAAAAAAAAAAAGAAAAATGTCTTTTGGTTTTCTCTTTTCTTTTTAAAGCTTAATTTTAAAATTATTTGCATTCAACATTTACACCAATTTGATAAATACATTACTCATATATATTTTTTCGCTAGTAAATAAAAACTTGTTCTATTTTAATTGATTACTCCAATGTTTTGTCTTTATTGTAAATCATTGGCTTCATGTGTGAGTAGTTTCCGGAGGTCATTGAAATATACAAGACTATAAGAATGTGATGAAAACTGATAGTGATGAAACATAAACCTTGTGCCTAAAAGACCATGTAAAATAAAACTCCATGCTTGGGTCTACAAAATCAGATCACTGCAAAAGTTAAATAATAGGTCACTGTCTTGGAAGGACCATTTTGTGTTGATGTGTGAGAGCTCAGTCATCCTAATCTTTTTACCAAGAATGTTCTCAACTATGTGTAGTAAATGCATGGATGTAGTAGCTATTGCTTTAATTAGATCACATATAAATGACACCTTCCTTATTTTATAAACATTTGCTTTTAGTATAGTGTAACTAGTTGAACCTCATTTGCAATTAGCTTAATTAGATCACATATTAATTGAATGGATATTGTTTCATGGAGTCTCTATTGTTTATCCTTAATGATTAGAATTGTTGAAAAATTAAAGAATGACATTGTTGGATTTTGTTGATCTTGAAAAAACTTATTGAAGTAGATGATCCAAAACAAGTATAGTATTGACTTTTGAAGGCTGAAGTTGAATCTAAACATTAAAATTTTATGCAACAAGTTATGGTGGCCAATCAGGATTTTGTAGCTATTTTGGCGATTTGAAATGATCTATGGTCATAATTTTGACAAGTTCTGATGATCCATCAAGATTTATGACAATTAATTTTACAATTCAATAGATTCGTTCTTAAAATTCTGATGATTCGTGGGGATTTGATTGAAAATCTTGTCAATTATTATAACATAATAAAATTTTCCCGTCAATTATTTAATTCTCATCATTTTTCTGCATAAACTTAGCCGCTAATTTATTCTTACAAATCAAAATTTAAACGATGATATTAATTGACACATTCTATTTATATAAATATCATTTGCAATCAAGACTGGTCACCATCTTTATTTAGGCCAAAAATATAGAAGTGGTCCTATAAGAAAGAAGAAGGAAAGGCTACAAAAGAGTTACTAGTCTTAGACCTTGACCCTGAAGGCCTCACCTATGATGATTAGAAGTGTATCATTAAATGAAAAATGGTCCTCCTCAACTTGCGCCATCAGGCTCAGATTCAGGCCCATTACTAGCATGAAGTCTCAAGTTACCGACTTTCTTTTGACTACTAAAGGTCCCAAATCCCTTACGTGGTTATAAGAGTGACCTTTTACTATTTTTCGAAAGGATTTATCCCTCTAATTAAGTTTAATGGTTAATTTTATTTTTAGCCTTAGGATGAGGTTATATTTGTCCCCCTCATTACTAAAGTATTCACTTCTATCTTTTATTTTAA
>JBDJHY010000078.1:17696211-17716136 GCA_039654485.1 Withania somnifera
ATCCGAGTCGACCGAGTTTTTACGTCCGGGTCAACCGGTCGAACCCATTGACCCCCGACCCCTAAGCTCGGCCGAGTTGCTTGCCGAGCCGAGTCTAAAAACATTGATAACAATCCATAGCTATTGTTTCTCTTTCATTCACTCTCTTTAGTTTTCTTTTTGCTATTGTTTCTCTTTCCCCCTCCCGCTTTCTCTGTCTTTCTCTTTCTCATTTTCTTTCTCTTTTTTCTTTCTTAGTTCTTTTTTTTTCTCAATTCACCGATACATTTGTATCACAGATACAAATCAATTCACTATTATATAAATGTATTTCAAATTATTGGCTTAATAGAAAAGTTAGTTTGTATAATTTGTATCTATAAATAAATGTGTCACCTATATTAGTATACCGGTGAATTAATTTGTATCAACAATACATTGGATAAAAAAAAAGGATAGAGAGAGGGGGAGGGTTGAGTGAGAATAGGAGAGAAGGAGAAAGGCGGTGGCAAGATTAAGAGAGAGGGAGGAAGGTGGTGAGAGAAAGAGGAGGATGACGAGAGAGAGAAGAGGGAGGGACAATAAAATCTAATTATAGAAAAATATAGTTATGTTAAATATTTTTTTTAAAATTATAACTAATGTCTCATGAATACAAATCATATATTTAACATGCTATGAATTTATCCTATTAATCTAAATGTCTCAGTTTATTTTTTATATGCTGATAAATTACGAATTTAAAATAAAAGGCATGATTATACTTAAACTATAATTAAATAATAATAATAATAAGTATTGCAAATTATACAGAAAGTAATATAGGAAATCTAAGTTCAAATTTCTTTTATCTTAATTTGTGTAGCATCTTTCAATTTTTATGAGTTAATTCAATAATTTTTAGTCACACAAATATTAAGATATTATAGAGAACAATTTTAATGATAAAATTTTAGATATTGAAACTTTGACTATTATATTTTGAGTAACATATATTTTTGGAGTAATTAATTAGGTGAGACACTCTCTTTATTAATTTATTTGGTACAAATAAAATTTAAAAATTCAATCAAGTTTCTTACATAATTTTAAGATATTTTCAGTTGTTAATATTATAATTTGTAGTATCTTATACATAAACTTTTATATATATTATCTTCTCTATCTCAATATATGTGGCACCCACAGAAGAGCCAATAAATTATTTTTTAAGAGTCAATATAAAATTTATTTAATATTATAAAATAATATAATAAAATATTTTAATTATTAATTATTATATTTAATATAAGATAAATAAATTAAAATAAAGAATATGTTAAGTTGTTGATTATTGTAATTGATATTGTATTTTTAAAATAATATATAATAAAATAATTTAAATTATTAATTATTATGATTTTTTATTTTTTAACTTCAGACAAATAAAATATATATACATTTTTTTAAGTGAAACCGGATTAAGCAGGTACATCGACGGACCGGTTTGAATAAGATTAAAAAAAAAAAAATTTTTTTTTTAAAGTTAAAAAGTAAAAAGTTTGGGAACCCAATTTATTACTTTTTGCATTTGTTTTTAATTTTAATTCTATTCAAACAAACTCTAAAAGAACTTTTATATCATAATATTCCTGATATAACTTTAACGTTTTAAAATTTTATATCAAATAATGAATTTAATTATTAGAAATAAGAAAATAAAGAATAGCTCATTCTTGAAAACAAAACTTAATCCATTTTTAAGACAAATTGGTGCATTTTCCTGTTGGTTCGAATCCCAAACCAGGCAGTTAGTTGATACTCCCTAATCAAGATTGGCAGGTTAGTGATGGCGGGAAGCGAGGGGCACGAATCCCAAGATCAGTTCGTTTGGGATCAAAATTCTCAACTCTACTACCATGCTCGGTACTTTTTTCCTTTATATTATCTGTATGAATCGAAATTAGGGCTTCAATTTATTATATTTTATTTATGTGAACTCTTAATTTAATGCGTATATTACGCCCTCTATGTGGCATAGTTAAAATTTCTAGAGTCAACTAGTAATTGAGCAAAATATTTTATATTGTAAATTATTCTATTATCTAATTTTAGTTTCAAAGCTTTTATGTTCGGATTCACTGTCAAAGTTTAGAAGTTGAATTTCGAAATTTCAATTGGACAGAAAGAGTAAGTATTAGAAATGAATTGTTCTTTTGTAGCTAAAGTGTGTGGCATTGTTATGCAGCACTGGATTTTATCATGATCCTCAAGCAGGCTGGTATTACAGTTGTAATGATGGCCTTTATTACAAATTTGAAAATGGTACTTATGTTCCCATGGAGAATTCTCAGGTAGAGTTTTTTTTAATGCTAAGCATTAAAATGTTGGCCTAGTTGATTTTTTGGTTTGATTAATGTTGAGGTAGTTTATTATTGTACGTCAGGATGGTTGTCGTGAAATGAATGGTTGTGAGAGCATTGAGCCAATGGAGTTTAACAAAGATAAGGTAGATGCAGACATCAGTATGTCAGGTGAAAATGTGGCTCAAGCAGTAGAACCACTTTCTACTGAGTTCTCTCAAGGTAAATAAGTTTACCTGCCTCTCTAGTGTTATAGAAATCTAATCATTGTGATTGAAACATTTTTTTGTTACTTGGTGGATCAAGTAATCTAGACAAAAGAGGATCCAGGATTTTAAGTTTATGGATTCTGGACCACAATATGTCTACTTACTAGGTCTTGAATAAATTGTTTATAATGTTAAGTGACTTTTTTAACACACACAAAAAGAGGTTTGGGCAAAAGCCATTTGGTTCTGATGAACCCGTAACTTTAGTTGTTTCTCCGCCACTGTATCTAAAATATATACATGTTGAGCCATTAGTAGGAACCATTCTTCTGTTTCCAATGTTCTGGTCGGTGATATACTTTCATGTTCATCTGGATTTGAATGAATTACAGAAGTTTCTTCTGAGTTATAGTTGGGTGGGTCATTATCGAATCAGTTTTTCCCATTGTTTTCTGATCTATTTGACTTGTGAGAACTGAGAAGTATCGGATCATGGATGTAAGATGTTTGCCCATTGTTTTCTGATCTATTTGACTTATGAGAAGTATTGGATCATGGATGTAAGATGCTTGCACATTGTTTTCTGATCTATTTGACTTATGGGAAGTATTGGATCACGGATGTAAGATGTTTGTTCATGCAACTTCTTCACTTTTGATGTCCGTATTTGACTTATGAGAAGTATTTATTGCCTCATTATTGAGCTCTCTTGCTATCAGTCCTTTGTCGCCACCAGTAATGTTCTCACCTGAAGTATAATGGTTGCCCTTCGAATTGTGTCATCCTTTCTGTGGAGAACTATTTAGGTGTTATAATCTTTATTTTTGATTATTCAGAAGTCATTCGCACTTGACAAGTAACTTACTTTCTCTTTCTATTTCACTCTAAGCAGAACACTTGGAGGATACCAGTTGCAAGCTTCCAGAAAAACCCCCACCACCTTCAGAGTGGTAAAACACTGGGTTTAGTTATCTTGTATTTTGTTCTTGTAGTTATTTCTCTTTTCCAACCGCCGTAATACATCTACTGTCAGGCTCGAAGATACTCTCATTGAACTTTATCTGGCAAATTATACCACTCAAGCAGCCAATAGTACATCAGACATAGCAGTGACTCCAGAAATAAATGACGCAGATCACACGCATTTGTCAGCAGCTGGTTAGTTCAAGGTTTCTGTTTTGCTGAAAATGTGATTAGAACTACAGAATTGCAAGTCATTCTACCTTGATGGTGCAGGGAATGACAGCAAATATGAACTCGAGGAAGGTGAATGGATACCAGATGACTGGACAGGTTCTGCTGATCCAATTGCAGATGCCATGGATGAAGGTTATTATTGATTATGGTGCTTGACATTCATAGTTTTTGTGTACTACACAATTTTTCACGCGGCATTAAGACATTAGTATTGAAAATGTCGATATGATTCCAGAAAGTGTATGGATGTGTCAAAAGTTTGCCTATTGTTAATTGCTTCCTTTTCTTTTCTCTTTCATCTAGAATATGATTTAACTCTTAGGGCCCGTTTGGCTTTGCTTATAAAAATTAGTTTTTAAAAAGTCGAACTTCAATAACTTTTAAGTTAAAAAATGAGAAGCAGGGGGTAACCTACTTTTAACTTTTTATAAGCCAATTTAAACTTTTATTAAGCCGTTTTTAAAATATCCAACCACTTTTGATGGATGAAAACTTATTTAATATTGAGATTGAGGAATATTAGTATTTTTATATGTATCCAATGTTCTATAGTATCCTCTCTCTCTCTCTCTCTTTCTCTCTTATTTTCGTTTTGTAGTTTGAATACAGTGGGAATTTAGATTAAACAAAAATCTTCTTTAACTACCTCATGAATTCCTCCTTGCTGTAAGTCATATGAAAAAGATGGAATAGGCTCCTAGCTCAGTGAAAAAAGAAGGAAAGAACAAGGATTTTGGGAATTTTGAAATACATATGCACCTTAGATTGAGTTTCTTCATTTTCGTGGTTTTGGATGCATAATTTGACTGGAGTTTCCTCATAACAGGCATTTGTTTGGAGGAAGAGAACTGGCTAGCCCAATATGGCCAAGTTGAACGACCAGTTGATGATTCTCTATCACATATTCGGGCTGTTGATTTGTGGGACTGGTCAGTGGTTAAAAAGATCAGAAAAGGTAAAAAAAGAAGGGTGACCAGGCTGGTAGGACGATTGGTGAAGCCCACTGCTAAGCTGCATCCATCAATGCCCTCGAGTGGCCATCTTCTTAAAACTGCTCCAGTATGTGAAGTCCATCTTGATCTGGTACGAGTTACAACAGGTTTGCGTTGTCAAACTTCCATTTATAGGGAAAATTCTGCATCATGTATGATTACCAGATCAGTTATTGTTAACATGTCCCCTCTGAGTTGTGGTTTATAAAATGCTCAGTAAACTGTTGTGATTTTCTGTAAAAGTAAATATTCATGTAATTCCCTTTTCTATGTCTGTGTATTCAATCCGTGATCTTTTCATTCCATGTGCCTGAAACTTCCTTCGTATTTGTTACATCTGAGCGAACTCACACCTGCCTTTTGGCTACCCTTCAAAACTAAATGGTCCAATGCTTTCTTTTCATGTTTCAGGCATCTGCATATATGCATTCATATTCATTCATGATCAGCCTAATTCAGATGGACAGTAAAAGAGATGTAATGAGGTGCAACATTGAAGGAACAGGAATTTCCAACTTCTGAAACATCCATAACTCTATTTGGCATTCATAAATAAGCTTTCACTAAAAGGAAGTGAAAACCATTGATTCAATCATTTATTTCATTCGATCCTCAGAACCACAAGGACAGACAAATTCTGTAATATATTCTGTCATGAAAAGATGTTTGTTTTCAGCTTCCAAGTATGAAATTCTAGTTTGCATCGGCCACCCTTTTGCTATCCTTGTTGACATCTATTCAAAATGTTTCTTTCCTACAGGTCAGGTGTACAGGTTGAGAAATCCTAGCACACAATATTTGGCTTCTTTGTCAAATTATGATTCTTCCAATCCAACGAAAGACTGGCGCTTTCCACAAATGTCAATCAACAGAGAAACCAAGACATGCTCCCCAGTCACTGAGAGATATAAACCCATAAGCACAGCACTTCCTGTTGAGGAGGATGTATCTCTGCCATCAGAGATCAGTGCACCAGATAGGGTATTCTAGTCCACTTTATGTTTCAAGTACTAATACATTTTTTGCACTTAGAGATGATTTGGGTTGTTGGTCACTTGCGATAAGTTTCTAGATACAGTCAATTATGGTGAGAGCTTTGCAGATTTAGCATCTTAAAGCTTGACTAATGAGTTAACACTTATCTAGACAATAGTGCTAGTTGCTGAGCTGTGTTTGGATATATGATGATTTCATTCTCATCAGTGATAAAATTAACCAATCTAAGACAAGGGAAGGGTAGCATAGTGGTAAGGACCCTCCACCTCTAAGCATAAGATTTTATGCTCTAGTCACTGAGGGAACAATGTGGGAAGGGCCATTTTGGGCTTCTGGATAGAGGAACTTTTGTTCAGGTTTGGGGGAATTTTACCATGCAAGGGGAAAAACAATTGAATCGTCTCTAGGAAAATTGAGTAATTTTTTACTGGACAAATGCTTTCTGCTATTTAGATGGACATGCACAAGGATCTACAATCTCTTACCTATCTGTTAAGTTGTGTGATTATGTCATTCCAGGACAGAGACCGTCTGTACAGGGACAGAGCTGCAGAAAGAAGAGCATTGCACGGCGGGTTTGGTGTTGGTCCAGGACAAAAGGTTTCACCCATCTCTGATGATTCTGTTCCTCTGGAGACATCTGCAGATCCAGAGGAAGCTCTTTCTGAATCCTTGAACAATTCATTTGGAGCTGGTAGCTATGCCAGAAGAATATTGGAAAATATGGGCTGGAAGGAGGTACAATTTAAAACTTTCATGATTTCAAGAATTATGATTTCAAGAATTATAGTTTCAGCATAAGTGTCGGTGAGAAGGTTTTGCATAATCTTGAAATGGCCTAACTTTGGATCTCAAGAAAGTAAACATCCGCCTAGACTTGTAAAACTGAATATTGCTCATCTGATTCTATCTTCCGTATTGATCACCCATATCTAGGTGTCCATCCAATCTTTTCACTCACGTTTGAAGGGAACCTTTTCCTTTTTTATTCATTACAAGGTTGTTGTAATAGTTTTTAAGTTATTAGAATCCACCTTTTATCGAAAAGGAAACATTTACCCCATCTACACTCGGACATTGTTTGATTCTCTTTAACGAGTAATTTCATGCCTGTGTAATAATGAAGATAGTTCACCTAACGATTACAAGGGACCTTTGTGAATGAAACTACTTAAGTGAAACTTGGAAATGTGATGATGGTATTGTCACTTGATGGCTTGGCTGTTTGCTTAGGGAGAGGCACTTGGCTGCAGCAACAAGGGATTGATTGAACCATTACAGGCTGTGGGAAACAAAGGTTCTGCTGGGCTGGGTTGGAATGATGAACGAAGAAAGCAGTCCATGTACAGTTCTAAATAAACGAGCGATGTTGTTCCTCTATTTACAATCTGATAGAATGTAATAATCCGACATCACTTGTCCGCTCAATCAGCTTAGTTTACTGTTTGTTACCTTTTTACTAGTCACATGTGCTTCCGAACTGTTTTATAGAACATCATGTGGTTAAGGGACAATACTAGATTATAACTTTTGTATCATGTTAAGAGTTGTAAGAGAAACGACTAGGGATGGAGCTGTCTCAGGTTTTGAATTTGGAACGTACGAAATCATGCTTTTGTAAAATGTGAAATTATCCTTTACAGAATTCAAATCATTTTGTGATGTTTAGAGATGTTGTACTCAGTTTTATACAGGGAACACTTACAATTCTCTAAAACGTTTGTGGAGGTACAATATAATTACGTCCGTAATCTAGTTTCGAATAAAATGAGACATCTCTATTATGATACAATTAGTTGTAACGTTGCTTGATTAATTAAAAAAATACCACAGTTCAAAATTTGATCGATATACAATGCAAGAAAATAAGAAAAAAGAAAGGGACTAAATTACTACAAGTCAAAAAAGAAGCTACAGATCATACTGACGCTGCTGATATGTATAGGGAATAAATACCATTTCATAACCAAGAAAATGGGAAAACAAATCGCAAAATCAAACAAGGACTACGGTTACAAGTACATCGGTAATGACTAGATCTTGTTAGTTCAGTAGATATGGCCATGCCTTGCTGCTTTACAAGCGCATTTTGAACTGAAAGCTCTTTTGCCAGGTCCATCGCTTTATCTTCTGTTTGCTTCGCTGTTGTAACATTTAGCGATAAATGGCCTCAAGCATGTTTGACCAAACATCTTTTGGAAAGGGAAAAGAAGATATGCTACCCATTCCATACAGATCGCCCTGGTCCCATTCCAGAAGGTTTGCCTATTCATTCTCTGCCTGTGCTTCTGTAGTCGTCATTACCTCATCACTGGCAGTTTTATCAGGAGTTCGTAATTCAGTTTTCTCCACAACCACAATGGTGCTTTTTTCATTCAGCTCTTCCTTCAGCTTACTGATCTCTTTATCCTTCTCTTCAAGTTTATCTTGCAAGATTAGTACCTAGGACAAATACGATTAAAACGTCAAACTCTACATGCTTCAAAAATCGCCCTAATGACTGATTTCATTTTAAACAAGAACAGGAGGTGTGTGAAGCACCATTTCGTTTGATCTTTCCACATCATTCGTCAAACCCTCTATCTGCTTGCACAGGCCTGCAAGTGGAATAAATATTGTTAAAAAGTGAGTGAATCAATCTACTAATCGTTGCATTCTAAATAACAAAGGCAGAATTATAGTTAGGTCCAACAAATAGGAACGTAGCTGAGAGCTAGAAAAAAATCTATGAGGCAATTCACACAAATATGGATTGCTTACGCAACAAGGGTGCTAACTTTCTAGTTATGCCGTGTTTCTCCTTTTTTCCCTCGAAAATCTATAACTGTGAAAAGTAAATACTACAATGCACCACTACTTATGAAGTGGCTTTGGAGATTCAATGGGGAGCACAAGCGCTATGGAAGTCAGTGATCAAAAGCAAGTACTGCCAGACACTGATGTTGTATCTAGTCCATACAGAACTTCACTGTGGATAACTAACAAGAACCTTTGGTCGAATTTGGCAAACAGCATATGATGCTACAAGGTAGGAGCCAGTGACAATATTATTCTGGAAAATTTATGGATTGACAAAGTTACCTTGATGCAGGCTTTCCCCGATTTATTCAGAATTTGTAATCAGACTAACGTAACAGTGATTGAGAGTTGGTCCCAACAAGGATGGAATATCTATTTAAGAAGGTACTTGAATGACTAGGAGGTGGACAATCTTGGGAAACTAATGCAAATTCTTGAAGACTTCAGAGGCTATGTTGTTCGGACTCTTCAGAAATGCCAACGATGCGAGTTGGATTCGCCAAAAGTAGTGTATTTTCAAAGAATTCGACATGGGTGCGGCATTGAAAGTGAAGAGTCCATGCAACTTAGTTCGAGGCACTTCTGCAGTCCCTGACACTATCAGGTGGAAGCATGAGAATGATGGCACGTTTAATGAGAATGATGACATGTTTACCGTAAACAGAATATGTAAAAAAGAAAATGTTGAATTGAAAACGGAGAACAGATCAGGACCATGGAAAAAAATCTGAAAAGTTAGGCACCAATAAAAATCAAGTGATGTGCTTCATTGATGATTAGAAAAGCTTGTCTCACTCATTAGAGACTACAACGAAGGAAGAATCCGCTTGTGACAAATAGTCATTTGTTACTCATTGCAAAGCTACCTCACGATGATGGTCTTTGTTTCTAAATTTAACAAAGTCCAAGTGGTCTATGCCCGAACACACATCAGATCTCTTGAGCTATTAGATTAGGAGAAATGGTGGGAATTAATTCCATTTTGCATTTGGTGGACAATTTGAAAGGAAAGGAACAAAGATGTTTTGAAAAAAGAATTAACTACATTCAGAAAATCAAAGAGAACTGCATTGCAACATTTTATTTTTGATGTAAAGAACATTGTATAAAAGAAGCTAAATAGTTAGTTGATCTTTTTGGTTCTTAGTAAGTAATCTAGGTTGATTGTTACAAGCTTTTTTTTGGAGGTCTCCAACAAGTCCTTAGTACTAAGGAATATAACATTACCAGTTTCAGGAGAAAAAAAAAAAACCTACACTCCACCATCAACCTGCTTTGATTTCAAGAAACTATGCTCTCTAAAGAGAATTAAGCTACACTGTTGGCAAGATCTTATTATTCACCCTCAATATGTATATTGCATTGAACAACCAGAAATTACAAGCAGAGATTCAAAAACAAAAGGTGTGCGTGTGTGTGGCGCGGATGGGATGGGATGAAAACTAAGACAGAAGGCATAAAGGACCATGTTCATCCAAAAATGCAGTGTCTCCATCGTGCAATCAGAAACTACTGTGATCTACAAACAAATCATGAAATCTGGAGAGAGCAGGCCAGTGGATCAACCAGATCTGGCATTAACAGTCTCTAAGTTTGGGAAGGTGTATGTCTCCGTGGTGATGATGACTCAATTCTATGTAAAAGCATGCCCTATGTCTGGCATGATTTCACTATCGCAAGAATAAGGACATGCAGATATATGGTAACCAGACAGGGATCAGGTGACATCAACTGGTTTGTTTTGAGTACAGAGAAGATATGTATGTGAATCAACAACATACCCACAAGTCGGATCTGGGAAGGGAAAAGTGTACGCACCTTACCCCTACTACCTCATGGAGATAGACAGGCCGTTCCCAAAAAACCCTTAGCTAAGTAATGATATGTATGTGAATCATGTAGTCTAATTCTTTTTAAACTGCATACTAAAGCAAGAAAACCCTACCAAAAAGCAGATTATATCGAGGAGTACCTATGTCTTTACTCATGCAATGTCAGATGAACCATAGGGGTATGTGGCAAATATTACCAAAAGTTTCAATATTTAAGGCAAAGTTAAATACCCTCGCCAATAATATTAATCACACTGATCATATCTACAATACCTATGGGACCAAACCCATCAGTTAATTACAAAAAAAATAGCAGCAAAAAGAAAAAATTCATGCCCAATCAAAAGGAAAACAGAGGTGAAGTTGTAAAGCAACTTGAAAGAAGATTAACCTTCAAATTGATTTTTGAGTTCAGCATTCTGGGACTTCTGCAAAGCCAGCTTCATTGTTAACTCATGCATCTGCAAGCAAAGAAAGAAACAGAACTTTTGTAACATCTCACATCTGTCACCTTTAAAGCAACTATCATACTATAAGAAACCTGGAAGATATAAGCTAGGCAAGAAGGTAAATTATGAATAGACTAGTTCCTTCCGTCTCTAATTCAGTTTAAACTAGAAGAATATTTTACTTTACACATTTCACAGATCAAGAAAATCATTTACTACCTTTCCTTCATTAGCCTGGTTTCCGATCTCTTCATTTTCCTCCTGCAGGGTCCTACATTTGCCCATTAGCATCTTGCCCATTTTGCTTTGTGGGGTAAAATTGACTGCAGCAATGTTATCTTGCAACTCCTTCACTTTCTTATCCTTCTCCTCAACCAAATTCTGGCAATGCAAAACAAGAAAAGATGTAAGCAAGAATGCAATCAGGGCCAGCAAGGCCACGAAAAAAAAAAAGGCTATAGCTCCCGCTATACGCAGGGTTCAGGTAAGAGCCCGACCACAAGGGTCTATTGCCACGAAAGAACAATTAAAAGGTCAGATAAACTATGCGCAAAAATGCATCCAAACGTTTAAGCAGCAAGCCAACAGGATGCATCAATCTAAGCTTATACAGCAATTGAAAAAGTAACCTGGATCTATGTCAGAGCCCTGGCCCATTAAATAAAGAATTCCAGCCAACCATCAAAGAGACTTGAAAGCACATACATATGTTAGAAAAAAGAAAGGTTTCAGGTAGAAAAAAGAAAAAACCAATGTCCAGATAGCTTACCTTCAGTCTAGTGAACTCTTCATGAATAGCCGGATCTAGTAATAGCTTCCGTGCCTGTTAATTTACCCCAAGGAAACTGATCAAACCGTGAACAAAGAGATTAAAACAAATGTTAACCCCAAACAGAAAAGGAGAAGCTACATGACATTTTCCCAGAGAGAGAGAGAGAGAGAGAGCTCACTACGGATACATATTATAGCAGAAAAGAAAAAAAAAAGCTACAGAGGTCTATTCCGTGAATCGTAGTGCTGTTCTCAGAAGAAACAAAAAAGGAAATAAAGAACAAAAACAAGAAAGCTTTTTATTCCATAACGATGGCATTGTAACTTCTAATTTCTGGAAAATTAAAGGAACTAAATACATTCCTTGAGATTTGCTCATCGTATCATATGTTCTCACCTAAAACGAAGGTCTATATGCACACAACATATAGAGATTACACACATCTAACTCCTTTTTAAAGGAGCAAAATGGAAAAAGTCACCAAAAAGATTGAACAACAGCAGGGAACAACACATACTCTCAGTCTCTCTCCCTCCTTTTATCAGATTTTATATTCCAAATCATGCAGACAGCAGATCTATGAGTAAGAAAAGATACTACTATTACCTGCATAGATGGCGGCTTGAGTTGAGTTCTAAGGTCCCGAACTGCAGACTAAAACATTTACCAGAAGGAAAAGTAAGAAAAAAGAATTGAACAGCACAAAGTAAGGAGAAAACAAGCAATTGGACATATACATCTAATAAAGGTAACTAAAGATAAAGGGGAAAACACCCAACACTCTATGCTTTACAAAAATGGATTTAAAAACAACATACTCAACATTCAGCAATATTTCACTACCTTCTTACACACCCTCACCTCAAAAGAAGAAAGACATACATCTGATCAGAGATCTATCAAGGATTAAACTAGATTTCATAAAATACAGGAATTGCTAGTATTGATTAGACTGCAGATCACTTCAGTCGACAAAATTGAAATGAAAGATCAGCTGACTAGCAGTAGGCTTGTTTACCCTAAGATGTAGGTTGCAAGCTTCAATGCCAGTTTGCCACCATAAAGACGAGACATTTTCTCAGAGTAAAGTACAATTTACAGCTGGCAACTCAGAAGACTTTCAACAAACTCAATTTTCAATTTCTTAGTGAAATCATTTTCTTTTGTTCCATACATTTTTCTTTCGCTGTTCACTAAGAGAATATGTCCTCTGAATATCCTGCCCAATTTTGTTAAGATAGCAGCAAAAAAAATAAATTGTGTACAAGATAGTTCAAAATGAATATGTAATAGATGCAATCTATCATTCAATGACTATGGACAACTTTACCTTTAACTCTGCTATCTCCTGCTCTCTTTTGGCAAAAGTTACAATAAACGCAGCCTCCTTTTTCTTTGCTCTTTCCAACTACAGATTGCAAAGATGAGATAATGATTAGAAAAATGTTCAATAATTTTATCAAGAGTGAACAAATAAAGAGGAATAATCAAAACAAAACCTGTTCACGCAATGTCTCCTCAGATGATCTGAGGTTTTGAAGATAACTGACAACAAACTTGGGTTCTGCAAACAAGAGGACAGTTAATTCTCTTTATTGGAAAAAGTTACTAACTCAATCTCAATTAACACAAAAGATCTTTCCATTTAAGGGGTGGCCCCAAGTTTTTGTTTTTGGTTTCCCATTCGGAACCCGATACCCACATTGGAATCCGACTAATTCGTATTCACACCAGGTAAGACCCGTTCGGGGGAAGCGCTCCATACCAAGGATTTTTCCATACCTGGAATCGAACCCCAGACTTCTAGTTAAGGAGAAGCAACCCCATCCAGTGCACCACATCCTTTGGTGACCCCAAATTCTTAACATGATTCAGCTGGATTTTGAACAACTCAACTTTAGGCAGTGATGTGATGGTGGAAGCATCACATGAGTCTACTACTCACTCCGTTTCATATCACTCGACCCCTTTTAACCTGACATACCACTTAAGAAAATTCTAATTAGAGGTTTATTTTACTAAACTAACCCTATTGATGATGCTTTGGAACTCTAATTTTCATTACTACTACTTTATTTAGTTACTTAATACTAAGGGTGATATGAAAAAAATTAATAGAACTCTCTTGATTTGCTAAATGGACATGTAAATTAGAACATCTATCTTTTTCCAAGCAAAATAAAATGGAGGGAGTATTACTTTAACAAACAAGTCAAACCTTCCCATAAAACTCCATAACCTTTCAAAACCATATCTTTATATCAAATGGGACAGAGGGAATTAAAATATGATTTTACTTTCATGATGTATGAACATGCAGCAGCCATTCGGAAAACAAGACCATCAGAAAAGACTAGAAGAAGAGAAACAGGATATAGGTGACTCGCTAGAGATGCTGAAAGGAGCATACCAGGTGTCATGCCAGGAGGTATGAACGACTCCTTTTCAAATGCAGAGTACCATTTTTGTATTCCAGATTTTGCAGCTTCAAGTTCTGTCTGAAACAAGCATAGACAGTAATTCAGTAATTAGTTTAAGGACCCTTTTGGCCATAAAAATTGTTACACTTTTTTCCGGATAATTTTACACTTTATTTGGAAATCAGTTTGTCCATGAAATTCCAAATCCAACTTGAAGTTGTATTTCAAATTTTGAAAACAGCTTATTGTTTTTCAACGCACTCTTCACCTTTGAATTTGTATATAAGTACATTCAAGCATGAACATTGTTCCAAATATTCTCCGCAAAAAAATATAACCAAACACAACATCTTCAATTCCAACTCCATAAATTCTAAAAAGGTGAAGAAAATTTGGAATCTATGGCCAAAAGCCTAGTATGAAATTCCACTCAGAATTTTGGTGATTCAAAACGCCTACTAAGAGATTTCACTCAAAATTTTGGACATTCAACAGCATGATTCAGGCTGTATTAAGTGTGGTACAGTTCCAGAAGGTCCCCGCACAAAGCTTGAACAAATTAATGTTGGCATAAGAATCAAGAAGGGAGGTAAAACATCAAAAGAAGACTACTAAAAATGTGAATTAAAATCTTAGCCCCTCTGGACATTTTAAAATGTATGAGTAATAGAGTCTACTCAAAACAGCAGGTTGGAGAGGGAAGACCAATTTATGCTGATGAAAGATAGGTAGTCAGTAAATCGTCACCATCCAGCCCACATGTTAGTTAAAGCATATTATTATCTGATAAGCAACGGAAGAGGAGATGTTTTATCCTATACCATGAAAGCATCTAAATGAATTTTGAGTGAAGTATCAAAGAAAATATAAAGCAACTTCCCATGAAAGCCACTACATGTGCTTATTTCTAAGCTAATTAAAACCCTATAAAAACATTGAATACTAACTAAGACAAACCAACATAAGCGAAAAAATAAAACACCCAAATTTCTGGGCTCTGATAAATCATACAGCATGAATGCATACTGTTGAAAAGGAGGACGATAAATTGTTTTGGATATCACCATGCAACAAAAACAATAAATAAGATGATAAACACCTGACATGATGCTAGGGTATCCTTACAGTCCTGAAGACTGCAATAACAAAGCACAAAAGACAGTGAGAAAGTGACAAAGCAGAAACAATTAAATCCAAAAAAAAAAAAGGTTCACAGATATGCAACAAGGGTCCAACTACCATACCTCTCGCGAAGAGACAGGATCATCCCTGTCGCTGCACCGGGTGTTGTTTCTTCAGCTTTCAGATTACCCTAGTAATGAAAGAAGTAAATGAAAAATATTGACATAAGATTGCCATGCTAATAGGCCTCTATGACATCTATTAGTAGTTTAATGACAAGGGGTTAAAGAGCAACCTACCTATCATGTGAAAAATTATGGAAAATAGTGGTAAAAGTTGTTTTGAAAAGAATTTCACACATCCGTGGAAGTTAAATATTCTTAAAGGATTTAAGTCCTTGACAACATCTAAAAGCACAGTTAAATCAGTTTTTAGAAAACCGTTATGTCTAGTGGCAGAACCAACAATTCACTACTGAGATTCAATTTAATCTGAAAAACTAAATACATGAAGAAGCCAAAGGGGTTACAACATCTAATATATACATAAGAAATAATTTTAACTATGTATAAACAATATAATTTTCTACCACAGGGGATTCAGATGAACCCTCTCAACCCTACCTGGCTCTGTTCCTGATGTTCTAAAAGAAGCATGTCACAAAAACTTAACTAAGAGAGTGCTTATGTGCAACCAACTACCCATGTATCCCATGATTGGTTTGCTAGCAGTATTGCTTACAAAAATACTAGATTAGAGTTAACAAAACCTTTTTAGAGCCAAAAATGTCCTCTTCATCATCATCAAGGTCTCCAAAGCTTCTCTTGGTACCTAAAAATCACATCTCGAAGCGTTACAACCAATAAATATACGCAAAAACTTGCAGCAAAAGAGACAATGGATAAGAATTAGCAAACCTGAACGTCTACTGGCGGCGAAATCTCCACCGAAATCGAGGTCCTGAAAATTGTTCAACATAATTTTTTTTTTTTAAAAAAAAAAGAATTACAATTAATTGATAATCCTAGATATTTAAAAGGAAAAAAGGAGGTTACATCGTCGAGGTGATTATGAGACGCCATTGATGGAATCAGTTCAACAGGTCTTAGAGTTCAATTTGGAACCCTAGAGTTGTTGAGAAAGCGGGGAAGGGAGAGAATTGATTTGCTGCATCCGGTTTTAATTCCTCTTTACAACAACTGCCACGTGGGTATCTCTAAGATTGCAATTTTATTTTATTAGATGAATAAGTTTTCCAATTTGAATATAAAATAAAATAGTCGTACAAACTTAGTCTTTGTTTATTTTTAAAATTTTTGTGTACGAAAATTTAAAGAAAAAGAAAGAAAAAAATGTTGGGGATAACAAAATCATTAAATTAATTTAAACACATAATCTCAATTCTTTTTTCTTCTTGCTATTTTCTCTCGTTTATTATTCGAAGTTAATGAAAAGTTCTATTAAAACAGTAAAAACTCTAAATGGATGAAACCATTTTTTTCACTGGAAAAAAAAAATTGACATCGTATTTAGAGACAAAAATATTCAATCACTAGATTATGAAAATCTGGAAAGATATGTCTATTGAATTGAATATGTATGGAATATTTTTGACTGGTAAAATTAAGATTCCTAAGAGATGATAATTTGAAAAGAAAAATATGATGACTCTTAAGTATTTCTTTAAGAACTATATTAAGTTTTTTTTCTTTTGTTGAGACACATAATGTTATAAAAATAACTAAGATGGAGAACCTATTACCTATGTGAGAATATATCAAATTATATTTGGAACTTCACAAAGATGTCTATATACAAAAGAGTAAACTGATCTATTAGGATTATGCTATGAAGTAGTTGTCTTCAGTAGTTAGATTAATTCTGGAATCTCTCTCCTTTCTTCTTCTTCCTCCTCTTTGAGTGTAACACCCCGAATATGAACTCTTATGTTTGTTACTTATAATTCCAATTATCTAACGAAGTACAATGCAGGTTCATTTTTGATATAATGTATCTACTTTGATCAAATTTGATAGATTCACCCTCGAAAACAAGAAGTTCTGGTTCGGAGGGACAATATCAACCACTTGACGTTCCTCCGACGCATTCGTTATGGTTATCTCATATCCTTCTTTTTCTTTTCGTATGATTTTTCTTATTATACATGTTGTTGTAGCATTATAAACCGTATTGTTACTCTTGCTGCCGTTGGGATAAATCTGACCCCTTCTCCTGTTACCACCTACGTATAATCGTTAGCAAAAGAGCTAGATGCATTTATGAAAATATTGGAAAAAGCAAATAGAATAGAACAAAGTTAGGGGGCGAAGCGGTTTCTGGCGTGAAAACTCCCAATGGAAGTCAGATTTTGAGGGGGGGGGGGAGGCTTTCTAGTATAAGGGAAATAGGCCGAAAACTCCAAAACTAGTAAGTGTAAATAAAGAGTGCTTGTGTTGTGGTTTTGAGTTCCTTGGCTTGTGTTCTAATAGTAACCATAGGAAGAAAGCGAGGAGCATGGTCCCAAGTCTTGTTTTTGCCGAGCCTGACTCTCTATGGCATGGACGTCTTTGATTGGTCCTTGAAGAGTTCTTTCAAAAAAGGGATTGATTGAATTTTCTTATTAAGACAATTCATGGTTCATATGTTTTATTTGAAGGAATAATCCAATGGAGTTAATGGATTTACCTAGGTCAGTTTATGGGCTAATCAATAAAGAATTTTTATCTTCGAAATTCATTGGAAAGGACAGTACAAGAGAAATCATAAGTTCTCGTTGACCACGACCTATAAGAACCAGACTATCTACGGCTTTTAAACCTGTTTGCATAGGCTCGTGCACTGATTTTTTTGGCGATTCAAATTTTTTAATATTATTTATTTTATTAGGACTAATATCTATTTCTGGAATTATTTTCTTTCTTTCTACTTGATTTTTTATTATACTTGTTCAGCCCTTTGAATAAGTGAGGCTTTCCCAATAGAAAGATTTGCATGCAAAAGAGATCCCAATTCCGTTTATCCGAAGTGTCCTGTTGCAAGATACATTGAAAAAACATTCATGAATTATCTTTTATAAATTTGTTATAAGTGAAGATTTCATGCAAGATTTCTTAGAGATGGTGCAAGTTTTCATAAGCCTGTTAGAAGAGCATGCTACTGTATCATTTTTATAGTTATTCAGTTATCTCCCGTTGTTTTTCCTGATAAACGATTTTCCACTTAGAGCAAAAGAAGTAACTTCATGCCAGTTCAAATCAAGACCACTGTCTTCTATTTTTCCTTCACTAATTACCATAACAATTGTCTTAAAAAATTCTTCGGAATAACATTAAATCTCCCAAAAATAAGAAAATAATCAATAGAGATGAATTTTGTCCATGGATCGCAAATCAAAATCTGATGATTTTCAACAATATATAGTAGCAGCCAACAAAAAGGAAAAAACAATGAGGAGGTGAAGTTTATCTTATGCGAGATATAACCCCAAGGTATAGAGTTGCATGTTTGATCGGTCTTTGATTTCATGTTTGTATTCCAGAATGTTTAGTTTGCTATTATTAAAGTGTCAAACTCACCTTATATCTAATATTTTCTCCTCATGATGCACCAAATTCTCCTAAGTTCCCTCTTTTATGTTTTCTTACCACTAATAACTCTTCTAGAAATTTTCTTAACCAAATCATTTATCATAGTGCCAAAATTACCATATATTTGGTAATATACTGCTGTGTGGAACTTTTTCCTGTAGTTGCAGCTTTAAAATATCTTTTTATGTTTTTTTTGTTGTCCTAGGTAGATAAGTATGAGTACATGCTTCTTAAATATTTTAGGCTTACTCCTATATTTTCATTGCTTGCCAAAGTAGCAATTGCGCGTGTAGGTGCATTGTTTTTCTTCCATATTATTCTCATTTGTATTGTATATTGATTCATATCCTCACTTAGATTAGAATTTTTCAATTGTTTATGTGCATGCTTCATTTGAACATTTTACTTAATTTTTTCGTTTGTTGAATAATTGCTGACCTTCTTCATCTGCATTCTTTAGCACTATGTATTAGTTTTGTTCACAAAAGAATAGTACTTAAGTAATGTATATCAATGGAAAGCTAACTAAAATCTAAGAATGGTTCCTTCATTGGAATATTCTTCGATCTTTTCTCTCACTTTTTTCCTCTTTGTTTCTTGCGTCTCACTTATGATATGAATCATAATGAACAAAGAACTGCTACAGTTCTGCACAAGAAAAACAATTGCAAGAGCTTTGCTTCAACCATAAGGGATTTCTGGATAATTGGCTAGCCAACGCTCAACTCAAATAAGGTAGGTGTTTTTCTAATGCCCAAACTTTTATTTTTGGATATTATTTTTAAACCTGAAGTTTCGAAGTGATATTCAATTATCATATTAAGGAGTTGTTGTTACTGTCCTTTTTTTTTTTAGGTCGTTCTAGATAAGGTGGGAGTGATCTCTTAAAATGCAGAAAGCGAGGTTGAGATGGTTTGGACATGTGATCAAGAGGTGTGAGAGATTGGCTATGCGAGGTAAAGGTAGATCGAAGAAATATTGGAGGAAAGTGATTAGACATGATATATAGCAGTTACAACTTATCGAGGACACAGGCCCTAAATAGAAAACTATGACGAACGCATATATTAGGGAAGAAAAGAAGTAGGTAGGATTGTATTTTTATTAGTAATTAGGTCTGACTTTTCATGTTCATGATGTTTTTTGTTTTTCGGTCCCCACAGACGGCACCAATTGATAAGTCTCGAAAACTTACCAAGGAAGAATGCTCCGTTTAGTTACGATGAATC
>JBDJHY010000078.1:17830769-17842945 GCA_039654485.1 Withania somnifera
AAAAAAAAAGGAAAAAAAAAAAAAAAAAAAAAAAAAAAAAAGAATGAGAGAAAGACCCACTGGCTTCCCATGTTCAGTAACCTGCCAGCTTAGCTTCAAAGGCAAACAAATAGGTGTATGGGAAAGTGCTAGAGACGCAAATTTCAGAATTTAAATTTTATAAGCTTAAGTTTTAAGATTTTTAATATCAAGTTTTTTATATTTTTGAATTTAGTTAGAGGTTTAGAGTTGTTATTTATTGTAATTTTAAAAAAATTATATTTAAATTTATGTTATATTTTTAAAAATATTAAATTCAGTTAAACTCAATGGGAGGTAGAAAATCTCTGTTAGAAAGGAGAATATTGGTCTTGGTCCATGATTACACCTTGTCAAATTTCAAACTTTTAAGCTGAGTTTTTAAGCCAGCTTAGAGGACATCATTCCACACCTTTTTATAAAGATGCCCTGCATGAGATTCCTCACTCACACTTACTTGATATTATAATTTGTCTTTAATTACTTGAAAAGTTAGTTCAAATTTCATGAGCACTGGCTTATATCTTCTTAGAAATCGTGCATGCAATAACTTCCATTCACATAATATATTTTGGCGGTTTATTGAAAATAATCTCTTTATTTTATCTCTGAGGTAATCATACAGATCGCATGTAATAGTCTATCCTTCCAAAACCTCACTTTGCGAAAATATATTGAGGGTTCTGTTGTTGTACATAATATATACAAATAGGTTTATATATTCAAATGATTTAAGCTGTATATATGCATTTCAAAAGCAAGTAAATTTTACATAGCGTTATTATGAATCAGCTATATTAGAATGAAACATGTCTAAATAGAGCAGAATTCATATTGAGAACTCATGTATTAGCAAACTTCAACATATAACTTAGAATGGATATTTAATTTTTGCACTGTAATATAAATTGGTCCTAACACGTTAGTTATCAACTTATCTGTTTCTAAGATTACCCATCCACGCAATTGCAATTATTTAGCTGTTTTATGTTGTATTTGCCTAGTTAGTTTCAATCAAAGGTGGATCTATGTTGTAAGGTATATGGGCGTGTACGTGTATTTCAAAAAAAATTATGTATATCTGGTTTAGTGAGCATCTATATTTCTTATGCACAAGAACACATCTTGTGTTTGAATACTCATTGCAGCATTTTTCTTGTCAATTTTTTTTTTAAAGAATATATATATATATAAAACGTCGCAGTCAGTTTTGCACTGGGAACCACAAGGTGTAAAGCAAAGACCATCAAACTATAGATTGAGTTTGGAATTTTCTAATCTCATCTAATTTATACGTATTACTTTGATTTCTATGTGTATATGATAAAAAAAATCCAATAAAGCAATGTCAGTGCCACATGAGACGACTCCGACTAACTTTCACCCCTTCTGATAATGCACTACTCATCTTTAAATCAGTACTTGGCCTCTAGTTTTAATAGAATGTTAAATAATTGAACACATAACAAAACCATATAAGTGGTGGGAATGTGAGTTTGCAAATTGCAAGCAATGAGGCATATCCTCAAAGGTTAATTAAGTACTCCTATTAATATAGTCGTAGCTGGCTAAGCTACACTTAATTTAAACATTTTTTTTCCCTAGCTCTTTCTAGGAAGGCCGCCATGAATATAGGAAACAAAGAGTTTGATACACTCACTATTGAGCCAAGATAACGTGTGTGCATCCTGGGTTGGTGATAAACTCAAGATACTGGCTCCATCTGTCGAACCTAATAACCTTGATTCAGATACAGTATTTTTCTTGACAAGTTGGAGTATTCTTAAAATACGGTATTATGTGGCACATACGTATTTTAGAAATACAGTATTTGAATCAAGGTTATTAGGTTGAGAAGTTAGAGTATTCTAAAAAGGGCAACTTAGATAACACTACCCTTTAGATCATAATATCGATTTATCATATATCTTTTATAAATTATAAAAAATTCTTGTTTTTTTCCTCGTTGGTACATTACTCATCAAATACTTTGTATCGGATACTTTGCATGAAGTCACAGATACACTTATACATACTTTTTTTTTACTGATAATTTACGGATACTTTGTAGGTTTAATTAAAAACCTGTGATTTTTTAAATTTTGAGAAACTACTATGATATTAATTAATTATAAATTGTAAAATTGAATTTTGAGCAAATTTTCCTTCCAAAACCCCTGGATACACATACGTATTTTCCTTGAGAAGTTGGAGTGTTCTAAATGCTTTTGACCACAATTTTAAAAAAAAAATTATTCTTCTTTTTTTTTTTTAGAATTTATAAGAGTGGTATAAAAAATATTTGAAATAATATTCGTACTTAAATATACTTAATACAACTCCAAACATAAAAGAGTGAGACAGATTATAAGTTTGTTTTTCAAATTTGAAATACAATTTCTATTTCAAATTGAATTTGATATTTTCATTGATTTTTAAATAAAGTAAAAAATATTTTAACAAAAAAAAAAAAACTTTGTAGCCAAAAGAATCCTTAATATGTAATAGTAATATTTATTTAAAATCTGATGATTTAAAAGATATAACTCTAAACACATATACTATTTAGAATCCAACCTTTTGCTGGTAGAAAATAATTTGACATCAAAAGTTGGTCAAATAAGGGCCATTAGAACTAAGGAAAGGACAAACAGAAGTAAAAGTATGGTCAATCAATTAATTAGGTATGAATAAGTACATCTTTGCCCCCACCCCCATATAGTGTGAATGAGTTGTTCGGCCGGCACTAACACCACCAATAGTCATTGGTGTCTTAACTTTAAGGGAAGAACCTAAATGGGATGTCAACATTTCACTTCTTTTTTTTTCCTTTATGTAAAAGTTGTCGAGTATTTTCACAATCGTTGACGGACGAACCAGTAGCTCGTCTAATTGAACTTTTAAAACTTGTTAATTCAAAATACTACTTCTAATAAAAACAGTTTGTATTTACTCAATATATTTTTTATCAGAAATTAGCAATTAGTATTTAGTTAAACTTGTTAAAGTGCTTTGAGGAAATTATTTTTTTAAGACTTTGAAAAAATATATTCTTCTAATTTTCATTAACACTTATTTTATTTTTAAAATTTGACCAAATACGTTATTTAATTTCCCCAAGCCAAAATTTTAGCTAAACAAGCTGTAATTGAGATATGAACCAGAATACAAAATCCTTTTGATCTTGTAACGAACATACCTATTTATAAGTTAAAAATCAAAACCAAACAAATGCAAAATCAATCAAGGCATCACTCTGACATTCCAATGTTTATAGCAATAGAACATGGGAAAAATTACTAGAATCCCAAGTCTAGTAGCCATAATCTAAATTTATCAAAATTTTGAAATAGTCTTGATATTTCTTTTTCTTCTCCTTCCTCCACCATCACTTTGAGAGAATCCACCAATTTAATATCACTTCAACCTCTTATTTTTCCATTTTTGGATTGCCAGCGAACAACACACAAACTAGTGAACCATAGCCCCAAATAATGAGTAGTTGAATGTAGCTATCGGTTTCGATAGTTGTGTAAGAGTTAAAGTAGAAGTTGGCAAAATAAAAAATGAAAGGCTGAGATTAAAATTGATTAAATTAGGTGCTATGGTCCTGATCAAGCCACGTGGAGAGATGGTTATGAAAAATATTTGTGATTTAATTAATAAAATATTTTAAAAAAACAAAATATCTGTAATTTACTTAATAAAATATTTATAAATAGACAATGAATCTATAAATGTATAAGTATTTCTATAACTTTATACTATATACCTGATTCAAAATATATGTGAATTATGAAATTTTTAAAATTTTAAAAGTATGTGAGATTTTTTAATTTTATGATTTAAAGACTGAAATTTATATAAGTTGCCCTAGAACATAATCGGGCCCTGGACTGAAAACCTTTTTGGGCCCTCAATTTAATCTACTCAAAAAGGGCCTCTGGGTTTTGAAGAGCTATCATATAAAGCCCTAAGCCTTAGATTTCTAGATGTAGTGCTAACTCAGTCTTTAGTTCTAAACCTAATTTAGATGTCATCTATTGCAGCAGATTTTAAAGCAATATTTGAATTTTGAAGCAACAGGAAAAAGATAAATTATATACATAATCAAAATTCTTATCATGTTTATATATTTTTCACTATTTTAAAAATTTATAAAATATTATTTTTTTAGGGAGATGCATTAACTTGGGCATGATATACAGCTTGTGATACATCACATATATTACAAAAGAATGATTTAACATATATTCGTTTGTATTGGAGGATTACTATAGTAAGGATAATAGTGATACATCGCATATATCACGACTACACAATGTTTCGCATATTTAACTATGTATCAAAATACTTTAACATATATTCATATGTATTTGAAGAATTAATGATATGAGAAATAATTGATTTCTAAATTAATGGACGTTTTATAATTTGCCCCAAAGAAAAATACAGCTTATTGTTTTGTAATTTTACGAAAATAAGAAAAAACCCAAATTAATACTTGATGAAAATGAAATTCAATGAACTTTTTACTAAAACAGAAGGTCGTAATTTTGAAATTTTCAAAGATACTCAAGGCTTTGTGTTATTGTCTTAATTTTGATCAACACACAAGTTAAAACTTTATCTGCGTACATGTTTAATCGATTCAATTAATAAATCGAATTGAAAAAATTGTTATTGGTTTATCGTTATTGGATATTAGGTTAATGATTTTTTTATAATTTTATATAAAACAATTATCGGGTTATCAATTTGATTTCGTTTTTTTAATATTGAATTATTAGTTAAACCAATAACCCAATAAGACTATACAAATTACTATTTTATTTTTAATTACATATTAATGTATTCAATCCTTCACATTACACAAAATTTAATTTAATTTATTTTTCTCTTTCATTTACTTTCTCTCCGCCTTTTTACTCTAAAAATTAAAATTTAACTTTTTCCTGAACTAACATTCAGTTAGGTGCGCATAATTCATTAAGAAACAAACTCTTTTTGTTTGTTTTATTTGTATGCATAGTCCATAGGCAGCTTTAGCTTACAACATTAGTCAATCAGATTATTTTCTTTTTTGCTCCTTTTGAACATTTCGTCCCAAGAGCCAAACTTTCCACCGCACTATAATACTTGTACAAGTAAAAAATGCAACAAGTGCTTTACCTTACCTATTCTCACCATAAAGGATGCAAATATTTGTCAAGTTTCTAGCACTCTTGGTAAAGAACAACACTATTTGGTAACCATCTTAATAGATAAGCTAAATAAAGAGCAAAGGAGTTTAAAATTGTATTCTTTTAGATGTGGTTGTTGATCAAGAAAGGAGTATAGTGAACTACCTTTGGAATCTAATCTTGATATGAAGACAATCAAAATGCCATATTGTTTTAGGACTATTTTATTTCTCTTAGAGGAATTCTTTTTCCGCACCAATAACTTCTAACAGAGCAAACTACATAAATCCACTCTCCCTGTGACAAAACATCAATACTAGATTTATTCTCACTAGTTTATACCCTTCTTGAACTCAATGTAGAAGTGGACAAAGATGAAAAATTCCTTGAGACAATATTCCCGGAATTACTTTTCTTAAAGTCTGATAAAAGCAAGAATTTCCAAAAGTGACTATGACAAGTTAATTTTGAACAATATCAAGAAATTAGATGTCCCTTTATTTGATTCTTTCTTTCATTTTTCAATATATTCGTCCAACACCAAATCTTACTGTACAGTAAAGGTATTGATTCTATTTCTTGGATTCCCCCTTAAACCATACAGCTTTGTTTCACACTTAGAAGACTCACCCTTTGCCAGTTGAGTTTCAAGATTCGACCTTTTTATATTCCGAAGGGCACAAAGACAACACTATTCTTGAGCAGTGATGTCTTTTTCAAGTGGAAGAGCAACAGGGCAATCCTACAATGGGATTGTAAGAAGAATGGTGAGTCTTCCTCGTAGTATAATGGGAGGATTCTCAAGAGTAATGGATCAAGGAATGGACATAATGGGAATTGGAGGGAGAAGAAATCAACAAGCCCAAATACCCCATCCAAATTTCCCTTACCAACACCCTTATGAATTCCCTTTTCAAGATCCATTTGATTTTCCTCCACAACATTACTCACTTGACCCTTCAATGGTCCAAGACGAATGGAGTTTTTTAACCACTTTTGAGCAAGAATATGGAACTGAACATCCATTTTTCTATGCCTGTAAGTTCATGGATGCGCTAAAGATAGCAAAGGATGAGCACAAATTCTTGTTTGTGTACTTTCACTCTCCACAGCACCCTTTTACCCCTTCTTTCTGCAGTGGGACTTTGTGTTGTGATCTTGTGGTGCAGTTTCTTGATGCAAATTATGTTTGTTGGGGTGCACTTGCTGATAGAGGGGAGGGTTTGCAGATGGCAACAAGTCTAAGGGCTTCAAGCTTCCCTTTTTGTGCCCTTGTGGCTCCTACTCCTGGAGATAGCATAGCTGTGCTGCAACAGGTTACTTGGAGTTTATTATTTGCCATTTTAGCCTATTTCTTGGTGCATTGTCCACCAGTTTTAGCAATGTTGTCTCAGACCTAATGAATAAAAACATGAAGGAGACACATCTCCAATTAAGTAGGGGACCTTAGGGTAAGAGTTGTTGCGTGATAAGAGATCACACGTTCTAAGTAGTAGAAACAACCTGGATGGGGAGATTAATGCTTCAAGCTGCCCTTTAGACAACTCCAAAAAAATAAAAAATAAAAAGAGAGTAAGAGTTTTCCCTGCTTCTGGATTGATGAAATGACTTAGATATTGTGCAAAAACTAGTACTTACTACATTTCAAATAGCGTTCAGGGGAAGCACCTAGTATATTGTAGAAAGCAGAAGTTTGGCAAGAAGTAATATCTTTTCACTATCATGAGTTGCAAAAACCAACCACTCCCGTCTGACATATATGGCTCATAGCATATTGATTCTGAATAAACTATCAACCTGATATAGTAAAAGTACTTAGATGGTAGTTGAACTTTTTCTTTAACTTCCTTTGAATAGTTGGAAGGTCCAGTTTCTCCAGCTGAATTAGTGGAGATATTACAAAGAGCAATCGAAGAACAAGGATTGGCTTTTGGCAGTGGAAGGGCCAACGATCAAGAACAGTTAAGAGCAGACTGTCGACTAAGGGAAGAACAAGATTTAGCTTACATTGCATCTCTTCAGATTGATGAGGTCCATTTTCTGTTTATTGTATTACTTGCTCTATATTACTTTTTATCAAGAGAAAGCTGGAGATGAAACCAAGTTCCTTGAAATTTTCAGGAGAAAGAGAAATTCAAGAACATAATGTCCTCGCAGCAGAATTCAAAAAAAGAACATGTTCCAAATAAATCAAATCAAGAGAAAGCTAAACAAAATCCAACACAGATCCAATCCAGTAAGCAAAAAGAAGCTACTTCTGCCATTGCAACTATACAAAACCCTTCACTATCCCAATCTAGCAAGAAAAAAGATTCTATCTTTGCCAAAGTAACAATGAAAAATCCTACACAATCCCATTCAAGTAATAAGAAAGAGCCTACCAATGCAACTGCAGGGAAAAATGCTCAAATGACTCAGGTAATTGCCCAGTAGTATATTTCTTGGTGTTGCATGTGAATTTAATCTTCCTTTTTGAGGAAGAGGTAAGACCTGCATACACATTACCCTCCTCAGACCGCACTTGTTGGACTATACTAGGTATGATGTTGTCATTGTCGTTGATGAATACGCATTTTTTTCTATTTAGAGAGAGGGGGCTAATTAGCATGATTGATAAAATAAATGGCAAGTAACATGGTAAATTGCACTGTCTGTGTATACTTTAAAATCCGTGGCATGCTGATAATTTGTATGTAGCTTGCGTGGATACTTACTTTTCCTGATGAACTCGTGCAGATTGCAATTCGGTTTCCAAATGGTGAGAGGAGGGAGCAGAGCTTTTCATCAACAGACAAAATTCAAGCAATTTTTAGGTACATTGATGAACTGGGATTGCCTAGACTTGGGAATTACAGATTGATATCAAACTTCCCCAGAAAAGTGTATGGTGTGGATCAAATGGGAGTGACACTCAAAGATGCAGGCCTTCATCCTAAAGCAAGCCTCTTCCTAGAGCTTCTTTGAAGTTATAAGTTATAATAAAATGTTGTAGCATCAAAATATTTGGTATCATACTCTGTACCAAAGCGTATATGACTGTTACTCGGGCAAATTATATATTATGATTAGTACTTGGACTAATATAATTCTCATGTCGTTTTCGAAAACAAGATTAAAGCAACATGCGGAGGTGGTGGTGCCCTCTGAAGTCAGATATAAGGAGCACACGACAATTAGTTCAGCCAGGGCGAATGCACCGTTGCATCAGATCCATTTCAACCTAAATTTATGTGAATAAATTATTAAAATGGTAAGAAATGATACTTATAACTCGATCTTACAATAAATTCAAAACTAAGAACTTTAGAGGTTGAATCTTTAAATCTAAAATTTTAAATTCGTCGTTAAATAAAATTAACCAGAGTAAGGGCACAAAAACAACAAAGAGTTAAATGCTAGTGAGAAAATTTCCGTGTTCGTTTCTATCATTGAGAACCATTCATTTAATTGCTAGCACTTAGCAAGACTAGAAATCTAGAATTGCTTTACTTGCATATCAAATTACCAACTTTTCTTATGTTTTAAGACCTTCTATAACTTGAACTTTATTGGAATTTGGCAAATATTAAATTCCTATTTCTACACGAACCAGGCTTCTCAAGTAAACAAATTTGTTTCCTTTTTTTTGGTAAAATTCCGAAACCTGGACAATTAAGAAAACTTAGGATCCTATTCCCACACAAACCAGGCTTTCTTCAAACTCTATAATGACTTACACTGCTTCAACAACAAGCCACACTTACAATATGTAATTCTCAATATTCTCTATATCATCGCCCCAACAAAAATATGAAGATGGTGAATTTAAAAACTGCCTGTGAGTTCAATGTTTGGACAGACGATTTCATCCTTCCAAAAACCATCAACTTGGAAAGCAATTCTACTAGTCCATTATTCTTGATTGAACTTCGTTTTCAAGAATTTCTCCATTATCTTCCAGAGGAAGGTGATCCCATCATGGAGGAACCGCGAGGTCCATATCTCGTGAAATCTTTCTATCTATCGAATAACGCTGTGACTCGTGATCATGATAGCATTTTCGAAATACTAACTTCTGTAGTGTGTCTTTGTACTCAATTATGTCCATCATCCGAAGTCTCTTCCTTTGCACGGACCGTTATGTCTCAACCTGCCAATTTCAACCGCCCTCTGATACCTATTGTTGTCGGCATTGCGGTTAACAGTTGGTATTAAAGCTTGTAATTGGAATATTATAAACGATAATATCTGATAAATCAGAAAAATTAATAGGTATGAAAACACACTTGTCTTTTGAAAAAATTAGAAGATCATATGATATATATTGGCTTTGTAGAAAAATAAAAAGACATTATATAAAGCAAAGAAAATTGTTAATAAAAGAATTAATAGAGATGAAGAAATAGTTTATATAATAGAAGATAAAGAAATTAGTCTAAGAATGTATGAAAAATTAGACATAGCTTATGAAAATTTAATAAATATAAATCTTAATATAGATATACAAAATTGGCAAATAAATTATGTTATGATGGATCTAGTAGAAAATATCAGAGGAAATATATATGGACTTTAATCATAGAAAATTAATATCATCACCAAGAATATTACAAAAAAATAAAAGGATCTAGAATAAGTTTTACAAAAGAACCTATGATACAAAGACAAATTAGTGGTACCTCAAATCAGACGGGGATATTAGATTTAATAAATATATCAAGTAACCGATTAAGAATTAAAGTAACATATTTAATGAAATGATAACAAATGATTGTGTAGCTGAAATAAATATAGGATCTATTAAAAGATTTGTACATATAAATAAAATTAATGAAAAAGACTGTAATTTAATAGATTCACAGACATGTAATTACCCAGAAAATGAAAGAGAAATAATAATTATTAAAAGTATTAATTTAAAAATTAAAATTCAAAATTTACAATATAAAATAAATATAGGAGTAATTGAATATGATAGTTTTAAGGAATTATTATTAGGAAGTGAATTTTTATCAATGATAAATTATAAAATCAATAATGAAGGGATAAAAATAGATGATAAAGGAAAAACTAGATTTATACATAAAATATGAATATTCAAAATAAGACAGAAAAGAAAAAATTAAAATTAAATATGATAAGAAAATTTATGATGGAAGAAGTAATTATATCTCAAATAAAAAATTTAGAATATAATGAAAAGGAAATAATATTAAAAAATAAGATAAGAATATTAGAACAAAAACAAAATACATATGAAAAAAGTTTGGATAGATAAAGGAAATGGATGGAAAGAAAAGATATATAAAGAAAAATAAATAAGTAATGTTAATGAAAAAATTGATAATATATGGGATGAAATATTAGTAAAAGAACAAATAAAGAATACATTAATATTAATGAAAAATATGTAAGAATCGGTAAAAAATAATCAAACAAAAATACAAGAATTAATAAGAGAAGAATTAACAAAATTATGGAATTCATCTGAAGTACCAACATTCAAAATAATATTAAAAAAATTAATAGAAAAGAATAAAGGAAAACAAAAACAAGAAGAAGAAACTAGTACAAGTAAAATAGATATGATTGAATTAGAAGAAATTAAAATAGTACAACCAGAAATAGTAAATGACTATATTTTAAAAAAAATATTATTTTTTAAATTTTATAACGGACCGAAATGAAAACGAAATCCTGTCTCATTTTGATAGCCGGCATAAGCTATCCCGTCCCGTTAGTGTATCGGACTGAAATGATATCGGGTCATCCCGGTCCCGTGCCCACCCCTAAACTCAAGTAAACAGGGTGCAGGCAGATAGCTTGAAAACAACTTGAGAAAAAACTTTATAATTATTCCTTGAAAAGTCTTGTAATAACATTTTTTTCTTCTATAACTAGGAATTCCATTCCATTCATTTGGACATTAGTTTCGAAGGTGAATAACATATCAGTCTTTCTTTTTATTTTATATCATATCATGCATCTTCCAAGTATTTGGTAAGAAACTAATCAACACCCTCCCCCATCATAATTTTCCCGTTGACAGCAGCAGTGGGTAAAAGAATAAAAGGCAAAACAAATGGAGTAAAGACAAGAACTGATCTAGGAGACGGGATGGGCTTCTCCTAAACTACTCTGAAAATTGGTTTGTACCTACGTGCATATATACTGACTAAAATCTCTAGATACTGATGAGTGGTTACTACTCAGCTGAATGGTATTTGTCCTTTCTAAATTTTGAGATAAAAAATTATTTCAAATATTAATCATTTTAGAAGAATATTTTACAAATTTTGCTTTCTGTTAGAAATATTATATATTGTCATGTGGCCAAAATTTTAGAAGCCTATGGACATGTTCATATGGCTAAAAATAAGGCTTAGTGACTAAGCCTTATGTTTAGCCACATGGCAACATAGTTGGTGATTAATGGCTTATAATGTCATGTGTCACCAACCATGGTGGCTATAAACAGGAAAAGTTGACTGTTTTTTTAAGTTTAATTTTTCTTTCAATTTTGAAAGAATTCTCCTTTTAGAAAATTTTCAAAAATAGTAACTTTTCATATATAGAAACTTTTCACTTTTAGAAATTTTGTTTTGTATCGTATTTTATTTTATAACACGATCATAATATTAAATTAATTTTATAAATTAACAAGACTCATTTATTATTCTTTAGTTCTATCAATAAAATATTTTAAAACTTTTTAATATCCAATATCATCACACGTTATACCCGCACTTTCTCCTTGAACCGTTGGTGTTATAGGTAGGAAATTGAATGTTGATTTTTCTTCTGAATTTACAGCCACATAATTTGTGAAAATTAAAGAACAAAATTTCTTCATTAATTATGAGAAATTTTGTGCTTTTCTTTATGAAGATGGGAAGGTGTTGATGAGTGGGGACCTATAGAGGGACGGGTAGGGCGAGGAGGGAAGGGGAGGGGGTGTTTTATATGTGTATAGGAATAATATTTGCCTCAGTAAAT
>JBDJHY010000078.1:17874805-17885218 GCA_039654485.1 Withania somnifera
AATATAATAAACCAGAAAGCCTAGAGAAATGAGAATTATTCTTGTTGATTTTTAAATGCCTGAAAAAAATGGCTCAAGGTCTATTTCTAGCAATGAGGCATTATCTGGGTTGGGAATGAAATTCTCTTTACCTAGGATTTCTCTTTATAGTTTCTTTTTATGATTACCCTTTGTATTTTTTGCTGCTCGGTGTATCCCCCACTTCCTCCTCCTCCTCCTCTCTGTCTCTTCTCAAATGAAAAATTGTTTACTGTGCTGATTGGTATGGTTAATTTTACATACAGGGAGTGCTGTCATCTAAGAATGAAGGCTTTTCTCTGACTTCTGGGGATTTTCCAACTCTTGGGTCAGACAGAGATACTTCTGGGAAGACTACTGAGTCACAAGGTAACTGCTGGTGCCTTTAAGATGTACGGGATAAAGTCTTTTATTGGTCTACTGCATTACTTTTTTGTTATCTTAGGGGTGTAAATACCATCTGCTCAATCCATATATAATTGTTACACAATGCTTTGTGGAATCATTTTTTTGTTTGTTAAAATGAATTGTACTTCCACAATAGATTTTGTTATTTCATCTTTACTGGTTACTTTTGCAGTTTATGTGCTTGAAGTCTAAAACTTATGATTTTGCTGTCAATTATTAAGAATGGAACATGTTTGGCTTAAATCTTCAGAACTTTCCTTTCTAGGGATGCCATATACAATGTAGTTGAACATTATAATTTTTCCTTTGTTCAATCCCCTCACCCCTTCAACACCTGCACCCCGATCCCCAGAATCTCCTCTCCCTAAACTCAAAATTAGGAAAAAAAAGAAAAATATTTGAACAATGTTTATTTTGTTGCTGGATTGAAACCTTGCCTGATTGTTCTGTTGGGATAATGCTCTCTTACCTGATTGCTTTGTCATGTTCTTTTTATAGATCATGGTTCTTCTAGCCGACCTAGCTCAGCTTCTGGCAAAGTAGCACAGCCCCTTGAGAAGACAACTGCTGCTCACTCAGGTTTATGTATTTTGTTTGAAACTCTGTCAACTGATTCTTGTTGGATACTCTTTTCATTTGCAAAAGAATATTTGTAGAATATGCTTTCTGATGATGGTAGGGTAATTCTACGAATGCAGATGTGAAAGGTGGATCATTTGATGCATGGAAAAGAGATGGTCAAAGTGCTGAGGATCCTCCTGAGCATGGTATGGAAAAATGTCAAGGGGATCCCCATCAGTTTCACGGTCCTAATGTTCCACCACAGCATTTTGATGCATGGCGTGGTCCTCGTATGAATACTCCATCGGCGCTTTGGTATAGGGGACCACCTGAGGGTCCACCTTATGGAGCTCCAGTTCCTCCTGGTAGTTTTCCAATTGATCCATTCCCCTACTTTCCACCCCAGATGCCGCCTCCTGACATTGCAAAATCACACCCAGTTCCTCCTCCGGGGCCTGGATCCAGAGGGCATCATCCTAGGGGTGGAGATATGTATAGACCCCAGATTGCTGATACTTATATTCGTCCAAATATGCCATTTAGACCTGGTTTTTACTCTGGTCCAGTGGCCTTTGATGGCTATTATGGACCGCCAATGGGTTATTGCAATTCCAATGAACGGGAAATTCCTCTTATGGGCATGCCTCCTGGTCCCCCAGTCTATAATAGATATTCAGGCCCAAAGACTCCTCCTGATCCAAGCAATACTAATGCCGGGATTGGTAGCCACTATGCTAATACCAAAGCAACGCCAGAGGTACTAGAGTCTGCTCATCCTGATGATGCTAAAGGACCATATAGAGTTCTTTTAAAGCATGATGCTAGTGAGGAAGGAGAGACTTGGGAACATGCTGTGCCCACCAATGGCCCATATCATGATAGAAGCTCTCAGAGATCATTGCAGAAACATGAGCGGGGAGGTGAGCACGACGGTGAGAAGGAATTGTATTCAAGGAGAACAACAGGGAGTGGGAACTGTTATCCACGCATCTATGGTGATGCAGGAGGTGATTGTTCAGATACGACAAATGTGAACTCGCTTGAAGGTATAAATACTATGAAGATAGCTGATGGCAGTTGGACAAAGAAATCAGGGTATGTGGAATCCCCTGGTGGAGTGCCTCCGTCTTCCTTGGCTCCTGAAAAGGTTTCAGCTACTGCAGTGACTGCCAAAGATACCTCCTTGATGCAGAAGATTGAAGGTCTAAATGCAAAAGTCCGAGCATCTGATGGACGTTATGAAGCCCCTTATGTTTCATCCGGAGAGGAAACAAACAAGGCAGAACTGAATTCTAAGGTTAACAAGTCAGTAAATGAAGCTAAAGGCGGTCTAATGTCATTGGAAAGGACTCATACCTCTGGAACCACAGGGAAAAGGGGTGGCCATATAATAGCTGCCACGTCGAGGTGGCTGTTTATATTGTGTGTGGTACTTCATAGATCCACTTTTTCCTTTACTAAGAACATCTTTCTTGCAGGAGGCCATATCACGGTGCACAAACCAGAAATGATAATCTTGGTAAGCCTAAATTTGATAGTCATGATGATGGTTGGAGAAAAAAGCCCATTGCAACTGACACATCTGCTGTGGCTTCTGGAACATTCTTAGAACCTGCTTCTAATGTTCATGCATGTGAGTCAGGTCGTCAAGAGGAGGCTCTTGAGCAAGCTTTAACTGATATAAGCGTGAGTGGGGGAAAAGGATCCATGTCAGAATTACATGATTCAGCAGATATCCAGGCTCAGGTAGTATGTTTACTTTTACCCTCAACTTTAATTGTTGATTCGTTTCTATCTAATGTATGTGTATGGTACTTGTTTTCAATTAGCGCACAAAGATCAAAGAGTTAGCCAGGCAGCGTGCCTTACAGCTTCAGAAAGAAGAGGAAGAACGTATTAAACAACAGAGAGCCAAAGCTCTTGCTAAATTAGAGGAATTAAATCGCCGTATGCAGGCAGGTGATGCTTCATGTCAGAAAGCTGAAAAGGATTTGCACGCTGATGTTATCAAGCAAGATCTACAAGGCTCCTCACCCCCTGAAACAATGGTGTCTACTGTCAAACCTCAAGCAGGGAATGCAACTTTAGCAGCACACAGTGATGCAATTGATGCTGGTGGGCCCATTCTCGACAGAGACAGTGGTAATATTAACCCACCTGTTGTGTTAGAATTTGGTACTTCTATTATGGTCCAGTCAGAAATAGCCATTCCACAACCCCAGGCTTTTCTATCTAAGCAAGATGCCATTAGGGTTGCTGCCTCTCACGGAAATGATACTTATCAGTCAAGTGATGGGGGTGTCATCAAGCACCAGCGTACTAGCTACAGGCAAAGGCCAAATATGACACCTAATATGGATGAAAAATCAGTCCCCGTTAATGATATTATTAACAATGTTCCATCAACAGAGGCTCATGAAGATGGCTTAAATGCTGAATCAAACATGGTCAATAATACCAAGGTTTCGGTCGAGTCTTCCGTGCAACCAAGAAGGAAAGGTAATAAGACCAACAAGAACAAGCAGAAGCTTGATGCTGTGCTGCCTCACCCTGCATCTCCGTCACCAATGCAAAATAATAGTAATCCTGCTAAAGTTCGGACTCAACAGGAGAAGTCGAATTCTTCTCAGTTGGTTCTGGATGTGAGCGCAGTTCAGGCTGCAAGTGGTGATAATGTTGTGCAACCTTCTGTCCAGAGGCCTCCTTTGCCTGCTGAAGAAGTTCAAGGTCATGTAATTAATCACTGGAAACCTCAGCACCCTCACAGGACGCAGAGAAATCAGCACTCTAATATGTATACTGGTAAGTTTCAGGGAATTGATTCGGTTGTGTGGGCACCTGTCCGATCTCAAAGCAAAGCTGAAGATGCTGCTGAAGCAAGTCAGAAAACTGGATCTAATTGCATTGGTCCTCTGAAGAGTGACAATATGGTTCAGAGTAATTCAAAAAGCAAGAGAGCTGAAATGGAGAGATACATTCCGAAACCGGTGGCCAAAGAGCTTGCCCAGCATGGTAGTAGTCAACAGCCACTGTTGTCATCAGGCAATTCACCTGATCCAGATGGCACAACTGTCAGGGAAGAATCTAGGCCTGAAAACTCTGGATGTCCCGTACCTACTGGGTCTGCAACTGAGAGTTTTACCATGGAGTCCACGGATGGTGATGGAAAACACAGTAATAATAAGCAAGGAAAAGCACACGGAGTGTGGAGGCAAAGGGGTTCAACTGAAGTGGCATTGGACACCAGCAAGAACGATTGCAAGTTTTTGGATCACACTCAATCTTTGAAGCCTGATGGAAATTCTATGAGATACGAGTCCAAGTGTTCTGGTGAGTTCGATGTATCAGATGGTTGGAACATGCCAAGTGATTTTGAAGTTCAACGTACCACCATTCCTGTTGTATCGGATGAGCGAATGACAGGTAAAGGAAAACGTTACCCTTCCAAGGGCCATAGAAGCACAGGAAATTCTGGTCATGACTACAAAAACAGCAGTGTGGGGGCTCAGCAAAATCACACTCTTGCTGGAGCGACTGAAATAAACCAGATGGACAGAAGAGTTGCAGCGATAGAAAACCGTGGCTTGGGCAACCGTACACCACCACCACATTGGCAGCCAAAGTCCCACATGCTTGCAGTTAATAATCAACCGGGGAGTGTGTCCACTGGAGGCCAAAATATTAATATGGAACGCGATCGGCGTAATCAGAGGAATTATCATCACGATAAAGTTAGTACTCTCCTAGGCAGTGAGAAGGAGAGCTTTGATATAGGCACAGGTGAAGCAGATCCATTTTCATCTGAAGATAAAATTGTTTCAGAGGTACCAAACGTTCAAAATATGGACCCAAGAAGAGAGAGAAAGCCTGCTTCATTTAGGGGGCGTCCCTACTCCCCTAACCAAGGTCCTGTTATCAAAGCTGAATCAGCTCCTGCTGGAAGTGCCGAAGCTGTGCAAGAGCGGAGCAACTCAGGTTTAAGGAGGAATGTAAACAATCGTTCTGCCCAGGAATCTCATGGAGATTCATTCTCAGTGAAAGATAATCGGCAACACAACACCTCCAGTGGCCGAGAAAGGCGGAGGAACAACATGCATTTTGAGTACCAGCCAGTTGGGCAGTACAATACTAGCAAAGCAAGTAATTTTGAAGGGCTAACTGATGGTTCTCAGAATGTTGATCAAAAAAGATACAGAGAGAGGGGGCAGGTTCAGTCAAAGCGCGGAGGTGGAAATTTCCATGGCAGGCAAGGTGGATCTAGCCGAGTAAATGCCAATTATGATTGATGGGGAGGGCTCAAATGTGATTTTAGGTCTTTTAGCTTGTGATGGACAGCAACCTTACCAGAATCTCTTCTTAGTGGATATCTGGTGGTGCAGTTTTAGGTGATATAGCTTTTCTTGTGGTAGAAGAAAGAAGTTGGCCAATGTCACATGGGTGAGTTGGACTACGGCCGGGTGTGGCGACATGGTTTTGGGAAAAGTAATGTGTTTAGTGCAATTGTAAGTGCGATGTTATGAGAGGTGTAATCGATTTGAAGAACATTTAAAATTGTTGCCCCATTTTCTCCGGAGGAAGGAATTACTGTGCCTATGGAGCCTTGTAAGTTGCTATTAATATTTTTGTATTATCAGAATCTAGAGAGAGCTTTTTCTCTTGGTCGAAAAAAAAAAAAAAGAATGATGACCAAATCGGAGCTAGTTTTGCCTCCCTCCCTGTTGTTAGCTGGCGCAAATACTACCAACTCTTGAATGCGTGTTAAAATACACTTGCAGTACAAACAATGGTGTGAAGCTACTACTGCCAACGTTTTTCATATAAGCTTGAAAATTACATGAAAATCTAATTTAATATAACAATGAACAAGTGAAAAGAATTGCTGTAATTTCCACAAAGCAAGGCTAACGTGAATAGGTATCATTCCCTCTTATCAAATTCTCAATCAATTTCCATTACTTTTTCGAGGAAATTTCAGATAGAATTTTAATGTTAACTACAGATATAGTTTAGCGAAGTAGCAATGATTTAGTGTATCAATAGTTGCTATGTATAGATACAAAGACTATTTGACATAGCAAAAGAGAAAACAGTAGAATTATAATCTTTTTAAAAATCTGATTATTCTGGATAAATACAATATTTTCCCTCCTACTTGTCTATTAACATGAATTTAAGAACCAAAATTAGAACATGCTGTCTCGGATTCAAATTTAGAGTACAACGATTAGTCCCATTTGAAGTCCTAGTAGGTTAATTCTTGTTTTTATAGATGGTAGTACTTTTATATGTTCGAATCTGGATGCCAATTGTTTAATCATGCTAACTTACAAGTTTAGCAATACATTACTGAAATACCATACCATATAATATAAATATGTATCTAAGGTTTGACCCAACTGTAGGTGAAAATCAAAGTCAAAATATAGAGATTGGCGGCGAATGACTGTAGATAATCTGGTTAAATGACAAAGTTATCTAATACGAACGCAATCACATTCCTAAATCATATGAGCATTCGGTACTAGTATTGTTTACGGCTCACACCATAAGTTAATATTAGATTCTTTTTCTTTCATTTTTATTGGAACAAGATATGATTAAAAAGTTTTGTAATGAAATAAATCTGATATATAGAACGTAATGGGTAGAAGCTCCGAGATAGGAATAGTCATAAACTGCTCGACGTATTCCATGATAAAGAGTTCTTTTTAGCTCAATGCAAAGGATTTAGGGTCCGACTTTTAGATTATTATTTTTCTTTTTGCAATTACCTACCATGTTTAGTGCCAATTATTTAAAGTTAAAATTGGGTTAAAATTGCACTTAGTCATATATTTCACAATAAATATTTATATTTTAAATATAAAATAAATGGGGTTATTAAAAAAAACAAGAAAAGTGAAAAACTTTCATGGCCAAATGGATTAATTATAATTTTTTAAAATCTTTTTAGCTTGATATTTTTTACTATCTCTTTTTTATATATCAGCAGCCTGACTATATTAATGCATAAATACTCTTAAAAGTGTTAATTAATGCTATATAACTATCCAACTAGGAAAGCTGAAAGTGAAAATCAAATTACTATTTGTACTAGAGAAATAGAATCTTTGCTAAATTGTGTGTGGTCATACTAGGAATATGGACAATCTCTATGTTTTTAAATAAGCGCATAAGCTTTTAAATATCTTAACAAAGTAATATCTATGTCTCATGATATTACCTTTTTTTTAATAATACATCTTTTGTGGTCGATAAGATTTGCACGTAGACCAACTATTTTTTCATAGAGTTATTATAACACCCTGACCGTTCAGGCTAGGATTTTAAACCTCCTATGTATATGGTTAGACCCGAACGAATAAGTTTTAACTTGAACCTTGGTGTTAAAATCAAATTCCTAAGTGCGTGAAAAACTTTGAATATGAATTAATATCCTAAGAAACCCCTGACATAAAATTGAATTTAAAGCCTTTCTACCAATTATTTTTTCACCTAAGTTTTCACAAGGATCAACTTCAAACAATCATATCTTTTAGAATATGAGGAGTTACATGTTTCATAACCTATCAAATTAAAAATTTGAGTCTAATTTCCAGCATACTAATTGTTTGTCAATTTGAGGTTGTTATAAAAAATTATGATCATTTAACTAGAGAGTGTCCATCTGCGAAGAAGCAGACGGACGAAGTGACAGTCCATCACTAGGGAGTGTCCACGAAGGCTAGACTAAATATGCAATTTTATGCAATATATTTGAGCTATATCATACATCAGAGAAGCATATATCCAAATACATACTGCTAGTCAATAGGATTTGAATTAGTTAGTCAAGTCCAATTATGTGAAGATCTAAATCACTCGGAATGACCATTCGCTTCGATATGATAAAATAAGCATTGAGATGATGTTTTGTCCTAACCCATGTATCACGTGATATGGTGCACCAAGTCCAGTCCAAAATTAACGAAATCATCAATCATATCATGTGTGAGGTTATGAACTTGATCGAATAGGGTTGTCACATAAATAGTAGGTTAGTCAAAGTCTAGCAGAAGAGTTCTCCTCTACATTGTGATTGTCTTTTCTCTACAATTATAAATAGAAATCCTCTACAAGGACAAAGAACACATCAAAAGCTCAAGAAAAGCCAGTAAAAACTCTCAAGAACAAAACATTTCTAGTCTTCCTCGGAGTCCTGGAGTTCCAAGTCCAACAAAGAAGTTCCAAATCAAGATTTCAGAACGCGACTAGTTCTGCTGCGGGATAAAGTGATTGGAACTCAAACTAGGTGACCAATACCAAACACAGCATTCTTCAATCCTCCATTCACACTGAACATCAATGGCGATGATTTCAATTCATGTTCTTCAATTTGAGGACAATGATTTAACTGCTTGCATCAGGAACTTCATGAGCCGCTCCAATTGTGCAATTAGTCACAAATTTTACTTGTACCATGCAGCAGAGTAATTTCAACCTGAGAGAAGAAAATGCAAGTAGTTAGTTGTATGTGTTTCATTAAGCAGATATCTAACCAAATAACTAGATGCAGCAAGAAAGTTTTGACCTATCTGACTGGATTCAAACTTTCGATACCTTTTAAACTCCATTTAGTTCAGTAGAAAGAAAATCAGAAAAGATGAAGAATTGGATCATTTCTCTCAAAAATAGGTAGGAGTTTTTGGCCAAAAACATCCCTAAAGTATACTAGTAACTTCAACTACATCCTTAAATATCCCTATAAGCAAAACAACATCCCTCAAGTATAATCATATCTTATCACTGTAAGCAACAAAACACCCTTCAAGTTCATTGAAATGAGCAGGTTACATCCTTCTGTTATTCATGGTTACAAAATTAACAGAATCCTCAAAATCATGTGCAAGACATGTCAACTTCGCCAAAAACACCATGGTTCCCCCACAGATTTTTGAAGTCGGTACTTATAACACAGTGAACCACTTAAATCATGCTTTGAACATGATCTTAGAGGAGATCTCAAGGGACGTATCTTTTTTCTATTGTTGTATAATTTATTGTGAAGAAACCAGTCAATTCATCCTTTTCATCACTAGTAACATGAACAATTCAGAATATGCAACATAATTGCTGAGTATAGTAAGAAAAAGATTCCATCTCTTCATCTGTCTCACTATCATTAGTCATTAAAGAAAAACAAATAAAACCCAATTCCTCAATTCACCACTATCCTTCATCAAAAAAAGATTCACAGTAAAACCACAAACACCATATATTTGTAAGTTCTGTAACAAGCTTTCACCACATTATCCTAAAAAGTGAACTGATAATCCAAACGTAAATGCAGCAGAACTAGAAATGCAGCATCCAAAGGTGTGGGCTAGTGGTCAACGAAGTGGATTGAGCACCATGAGGTCTCGAGTTCAACTCCCAGTAGAGACAAAACACTAGGTGATTTCTTCCCATATGTTCTAGCCTTAGTGGACAGAATTACCTGGTACTTGTTGGTGGGAGGTATCTCGTGAAATTAGTCAAGATGTGTACAAGTCGGCCCGGACACCACGCGTATCAAAAGGAAAAAAAAGAACAAGAAATATAGGAACTCCAGAAAAGCAGAAAGAGGGCAGCCCAGTATATTAAGCGTCCTACTTTCACCCGGGATCCTGGAAAGGGCCGCTCCCGAAGGAGTGTGATGTAGGCAGTGTACCTGATACAAGCATTAGTAGTTAATTCCACGGCTAGAACCCGCCTATAGGTCACAGGGAGAACTTTACCATTGCTCCAAGGCTCTCCTTCCTAGAAAAATATTAATCGAGAAATACAAAGTTCTAGAAACCAGAAAACCTGAGAAATTACAGAAATGAGAGAATAACGCTATACATTCATGTCATATATGTAATATATCGAAGCAGAAATAGTACATAAGAAAAAAGCAGACCACTTGTTTCCTTATACAATGTGAGGCGTGTGCCATGGTCTTTCCTCTATTAATGATCAGGCAATGTTTTGGGCAAAGTCACACGCAGTATTGTAAGAATTCATTGGTTTTGTAGCAGTGGATTAGAAAAAAAGGATGAATGCTTCTCATTACAAAAAACTTGAAGGATGATTTTTGTTCATAGTGATATTTCAATAATGTAGTTTAAGTTATGAGTATACTTATTTACATTAGCATCTTAGTAACACTATAGCAACCCATGCTAAAGTTGAGACCTTGGAGGAGCAGAAGATGATAGGGCTGGATGTTATCGATTTCAAACCAATTATTTGCGATTCCGATTCGATTCCGATTATTTCGATAATCTAATTCTTGGACTCTTTCGATTCTTAATAGTGTTTACGATTTTGTTGATTCGATTTTTCAATTTTCGATTCGATACCTCGATTCCATCCGATTCAATTCGAATACCTTTGAATTTCAATTTAATTAATTTAATACCTAAA
>JBDJHY010000078.1:17885318-17898776 GCA_039654485.1 Withania somnifera
TTTTTTTTTTTTTTTTTTTTTGGGTGGGGGGTATGTGGGGAGGGGAAAATTTAATCTCTACTTTGAATGTATGGATAATTTTCTTCGCATTGTTACTTGGTAGGGGGTGAGGTGCGATACCACGGTTATTAAAATAAAATGTATGGATTTGTTGCTATAATTGCTTGTTTATGTGATTTCTTTGAATTTTTTATATCTTTTTGGGTGGGTTTTGTGTGGCATCCAATGCTTGTTGATCAATAAATTTGATTCTCTTGCTCTCTGTGATAATTTATCAACTTTTGGTTGGATTTGTGAGTTTTGTGGTTTCCTGTTCTACTAGCAATGAAGTTATGTATCTTCGTGTTGTGATGCATCACTTACTATGTTGTTATTGTTCGTCTAGGAGAAGTAATGACTTTGCTTGCTAGATGATTGCACGTGCAAGGTGGAGATAATGGCATTGGCAACCCATCATTTGCGGGTAAAGTGGACAATGATCCAATTCCATTTCTAAATAAATACAGTTTCCATGGCGTGCTATGTAAGCTTGAACTAAGGAAATCTCTATTTGATTTATTGGACTTGAAGTCAATATCATTTTTTTGTGGTGCAATTTAATCTATATTGATGGAAAAAAGTTTCTATGTGTTGCCTCCTACACATTCTGTAAAATCTGGCTGTTTAGTTAGCTTATTGTTCCAATGAATTGCCTCCACCCTCTAGGAATTGTTCCCTACTTAGATGAAGAAATGACAGTCTTCTAGAGCAGGAGACTGTGTTTGTTCTAGTTGAAATGCTAGCATTAAAGTTTAATTGCACTGTGAGTTTGATCTAGTTGTAGTTGAAAGACTTTGTAATTTAATTATTTATCACACAGGAGATTAGTCAATGCTTCTTCCTGTAGATGAAGCTCTCTTAAAATTTCTTGTTAATGCTCTGCCCTGGTGATTAGCTGCTGTACTCTGCTTAAATCATGTTCTTTTTTATTTTTAGCTTGCATCTAAGTAACAAGATTTAGAGTTTATTGATTAGTGCATAAACATGGTTTCATTTTTTGTCTGACTTGTTTGCAACTTACTTAAGTACTTCATCTGCATCAAATTTCCTGTACGAGTTGACGATATCGTATGTACTTTATATGAAAAATTGGGCATACAATCATTTTGCTGCCATTTCCGAGTTCAAAATTTTATCTTATGATGATTGTGATTTTTTTTAATGGATTTGCTGAAGTGGAGTAAAGAAAGCCTACTTTTATGGAAGGGTGACCTTTAGAGACATTTTGGAAAGGAAAATTAGGTGATATTAGGGCAAAGTAAACTGCGTATCTGCTAGGATTGAGTCATTTAGACATTATGACCATTTTATGCAACTGCATCTGGAATTATTTTTGTTCCAGAAGCAGCAACATGAACATTGGCTCGTCTTCAAGCATCCTCCCCAAAAGCTCTCCATATAAAAATGCAGTGGCTAACAGAAGAAATATCATAATACTGTCTTTTTCTGTTTGCTGAAAAAGTGTCTCCATTGAAGCCTACAAGTTCCGCAATTGTATTAAGCAGACATTATTTTACTTGCAGGGTTCTTATAGAACATGTCCTTTGAGTCCGTCTTCTTGGACTACTGGGAATAAATTGAGGCATTCTGTAACAAAAATTCCTGTTGGCCAGAAAGATAATTTCATCTCACTGAAGTGCAAATCCTGTTTGAGGTAGAATCTTTTATCCTCCTTTGACCTTTTGTTCGTTGTGCACAATTTATGTATTTGATTTCACTTGTTTCAGCCTGTGCTTTATAAAGTGCTTCGGCACAAAAGTAGAAACGATCTCTCCAACGCATAAATGGTTGTGAGTTCACGTTGTCATCATCTTTGGTAAAATCAAGTCCACCGCGAAGACATTCATAAACAGCTCTACCGTAGTTTTTAGCAAATAACCCCAATTTAGGTTTAATAGTACATCCCAACAGCATTTGTGGTCTTAACTTTTACTGTCCCATTCAGCTATTTATATTGACTTATCACCAAAGAAAAAAAAAACCTTCTAAATTCAAGGAGTTGGTGATGGACTAGTCATTCTCTTTTTGATTGAGTAGTTATATGAAGACTTTTTAGAAAAATGAACATTTAGCTCTTCTTCTAAAGAAATAAACATAGAACTTTTTTTCTATATAGTTCCAATCAAGATTTAAATATATAATAAGACCCTTGGTAAATTAGTAATTGCATGGCACGCAAGGGTGTGACCTAGTGGTCAATGAAAGTTTCAAATTCCTGCAGATATAAAAAAACACTAGGTGATTCTTCTTATCTGTCCTAGTCTTGGTGGAAAGAGTTACCTAATATCTGTTGCAGGTGAGAGGTGACAAGTATCTCGTGAATTTAGTTGAGGAGCGTGAAAGCCGGCCCGAATACCATGGTTATAAAAAAAAATATTGATAGCTGCATGAATAAATTCTTGCTTTTCCTTTTGGCTGGAGGCTCTAATGGATAGGGTTACACAAAGCATGTAGAAAAATGAGAGATAGAAAACACTTTTTAGATGCTTTCTTCTTAAATTATAAAAGATTGTATACTAATATGATTTTAAATTGGAGATCTCACACCCAAATCTGCTGAGGTCCGGGACGAAGAAAATTTAAAATTTACTGTTGAAACTAGCACTCTTTTCCATGGGATAGGAAATGGGGGTGAATTAAAAGAGCTTTAGTTTCAATTATCACATTAGGTAATCTTGTGGAGTTGCCATTTTTTTTTTTTGGATGAACGAGAAATCCCAACCCCCTCCCCCCCAGGGATAGTGAGACTTGGAGGATAATGGACCCATCCTCTGCCCTTCTCCACCTAAAGAGTTCGAATCCATCACCTGTATGATGCATCTAACCCACACATCTTATCAGTCCAAAGTCATAGGGCCTTGTGTAATTGCTATAGTTGTTTTTATTCTCTTGGTCTTAAATTAAGACATGTGCTGAGAACAAATTGAAAGATCCAGAGGACAAATCCTTCCTACCTAATTGTGCTGCTTTTTTTTTTTTTAACTTATTTATAAAACTGACCTAATCTATCATAGCAGCAGTCACCTGTGCAGCAAATTCATCGAGATGATTCATTGTTACGTTGTATAGATTTGGAATATCATTGGTCAATATGTCTATGTTTATGCCTCTTTCACCCTTTCTATTGTATTCGAGTCTCGGTTGTAGCGTGATGAAGTTGAGAAAGAGAAAGGGGCCTGACAGCATTTTCGTTTTGTGGGAAAGAATATGCTTGTAACTTTGTTTACTTCTTCAGTCTCGGTGTGGTGACCTTCTTAACTGTACTCCATCATAGCTTCCTTGAATTCTTCCTTATGGCTATGTAACAGCAGAGTTTCTTAATTGAACTTTTAATTAGTTCTATCCTTTTCATTTACCTATAAATAAGGTATGTTCTTTTCAGCTTTTCAAACAAAGTTTCTTCTTTCACTTCTACATGCTTCCATTAACATATAAATAAGAAACTCTGCAGTTACATAGCCATAAGGAAGAATTCGAGGAAGCTATGATTAAAAGTTCAATTAAGAAACTTTGTATACATATATGTATGTATAAAAATTACTTGACAAACTGTAAGAGCACTCTTTTAATCATTCCTTAATCAAGAAGCCCCCCAGTGGAATGACTTTAGAGTATAAGACAAAAATATTTTGGGTTTGCTTTCTTCTACTGTCATAGTTAGCTCCAATCTTACATATCAGATGCTTATTTACCATCTACACTTGAACTTTAGGCCATTAAATCTATCTGCATTGACGTTTATGGTTTACACGCTGAAGGTAGGTCTTTCAGTTTGTCTAGCAAACTAGGAGTTGCCAAGCCATTGTAATGTTTAAACGAATTTGACTGTTCTATTGAAAGTGATGTGATCTGGCATCTATTGTTTGGTAGGATGTGGCAGGTATCCTGTGGAATTAGTCGAGTTGTGTAGGTTTTAGCTGCCAAACAATAACCTCTAGAATACTAAAGTAAAATAAAATTAAAAAAACAAACAAAAAGACTGCAATTTTTTCAGACTTCTATGTTTTTAATTGCCCAGGAAGATGCTGCCCTAGTGTCATAGTAGGCGTATGCAGTCAGAAATCAGGATTGCTCATTTTCAGTTGTGTGTAGGTCGTCCAAGATATTTCCCTCGCTGGTTTTGCTTTATGAGTTCATATTAGTTATTCCAGATTGTACTACATTCATTCCTTGCATGGTGCTGCATATGTGATTGATAAAATAACTTGATTTCAGAATAGGGGCTCCTCTCGTGCTTAAGCCAAAAGGGAAATCCTTGAAGATCTCCGCTTTCAAGAGCAACAGCCAAAATGAGTCTGGAGGCAGAGTCAGTGAGTCAAAATCCCTGAAGAGCTCGGTGAAACTTTCTTATGTGCCACATGAGAGTGAAGAAACCTCTGTGGAATCTCCAAAGGCACAGAATGTTCCCATTAGTTACTCTGCAGAAGCAGATGAGGCTACAAGTTATTTTGCCATACAAAACATATTGAAGAGCTGGTTAACATTGTTGCGTACACCTTCAACAAACCAAGTTTCAAATGAAACCGTGGAAGAGCCTTATACCTCAGAAACTTCAGAAACACAAAAGATGGTACAAGAGAAAGAAAGAGTACATGTCTTAAAGGCAGTCTGGTGCTATTTTCTGAGTCTGGACGCAACAATAAAGATACCTGTATTAACATTGTGAGTATCGTAGTCTCAGTGGCTTGTTACTGTTGTGTCTTTTTACTACCTGCTTCATCTGTCCCCTCTCTCTCTATATAAAATTCCTCCTGTCAGATCCTTATTATCTTGAGTTGGAGGAGTGTCTCTCTGTTATGTGGTGTTTCTTTCTAATTAATGTGCTCCTTCACCCATTGATTTCTGGGTTTTGAGATGTCACACAGACATTCGACATGTCTTCTGCAATATGTCTTTTGTTCAGGTGATGTTTCTTAACAGTGGATGGGGGTAAAATAGGAAACGGAATTGTCATCTAAAATAGGAAGGGGTATGTCGATGGTGGAAATAAGGTTCTTTCTCGCACTGGTTTGTGTATTGGTTTTCTGTATGAGTTTAATATTTCCGTGAATGGTGCCTACACTGGCTTGGTGCTGATTTAATATATACAGATACACACACATATGTTACCATTTTGTAAAAAAAAAATTAAATATATGTCCTTGGTTATGTGCAAACATATGCTATTTTGCTTTAAAATGGAAGCATCTCTTCTTTTTAAAAGTCAAAGAATGTCTTCTCTTTTCAAAGAATGAGCTCCGGAGCATTCTGGATTTTATGTCTGTCTGAATAGAAAACTGTTGCTTTCTATTATATATCTGTTTTTATTTATCTAGAAGTTGAAAAAATGTCTTTATTGTAGTCAAGTATTAAGTTTACGGAATAGAATGGTTCTGCATTTTTGTAGCTTTCATTGTGACCCTACATGTTAGATCTTTAATGCTGTTTATTCTCTAACTTTGCAGTGTTCCCCTGTATCTTGCTGTTACATTAGTATATGGAGCCGCAGTATCTAAAGAGTTAACCCCTCTCTGGGTTCTTGGACCATTGATTGTTGCTTTGTATGTTAAGATTCTCCGGGGCATATGTGCACTCTATGTATTCAGCTTCAAGCAGACGGTTAATGTGGTGAAGAACTTGCCTACGTATTCCCTATTAGCTTATGACTACATTGCTCGTGGGAAGCTCAAAGAAGATATTAGAGCACGTATATTGCAACCATTCATAGATATAAAGAAAATGGACTACAAAGAGGCAGCGAAAAGACAGACAAAGAATATAGAAGTGTACTTGTTGGAGAAGTACCTGGACTATGTTGAATCGATATGGCCGTATTACTGCAGAACTATCAGGTTTCTGAAGAGGGCAAATCTAATCTAGGTCTAAGACTACTATAATTATGCATTCTGTCAACGGAAAAGCACATTCGAATGCGGAATATTATTTTTTAGTCCATCTCCTTCACTTATTTTTGTATAATTTTTTGGAAGCAGTGTCTTAGGATTGTCTGTTGAGAACCTCAGTTTGGGCTGTGGTTCTCCTTGAGAGCAGAAAGACATGTTTATATAACTTAGTTGACACGTGAGGGTTGCTTGCGTTTTTGTTGTGGATGTGTATTGTTCTCTTAAGTCGTTTGAAAGTTACCTCCTCAGTTCTCCCAGATGATAGATTTAGCTGCGACAATGAAGTGTTTAGTTGATTCATTGTATGATCTCTCATATGTTTTTTCTTTTCATTAAACATCCAACACCAAATCATATTCTCAATTTTGAATTTTGTTAAAGTTGTTATTTGAAGACGTTTGATCATTAGTATGCAGAATTTCTCAACATATATTTTGAAGTGTTAGGTTAAAGTTTATATATATAGTTTTGAGTCGAGAAACAATTGATTCGGGATGGTATAATATAACTGTCCTTTATTACGAAAAAGAAAAAGAGTAATAAATGATGGAACAATTCACCACAAATACTTTCTTCTCTTGCAACTTTCTAATTTGCAACCCCACAACAAAAGTTGAAGATGGATCCCCAAATCTCCAATGAGTTCAGTGTTTGGACAGACGATTTTATCATTCCGGGAGACGGTAGACTTGAAGAAGAACAACTCTTCTACTACTCCATTATGCTTGTTCAAGAATTTGTCCATTCTGTGTCAAAGAAAGTAGATTCCATTGTGGAGGGTCCATTTATCGTGGAATCTTTCTATTTGCCATGTAATTCGTGATCACAATAATGCTGCTGCTGTAGGTGTGCCTTTTTATGCAGAATGCTGCCCATCATCCAACACATGATGTCTCAACCTGCCCATTGCTTCCTATTGTTATTGGCATAGCGCTCAACAGTTTCTATCCCAGAATTAAAGATGATCGATCGTGTTGGTCTTACGCCGGTAATAGGTAGGGTTGAAGCATAGTACAATATGGAATTTAATTTCAGAAGCAGCGCGCACCAACAAAGTTAATTACAAGGAGGAGAGAAAGCTAATTTTTAGTTTTAACCAAAGACGGCAAGCCGATTGGAATTAGCGGTGTTTCAATGCTTACTTGATATAATAGGTATTTCAATTTTACACTTGCAATTTCTGTTATTTTTGAGATAGATTATCTGTAACAAGCAGCAACTTTCAAGCAATTTCAGAAAAATAATAATCAAAGAAAAAATAAAGGTAGAATGATCATGTCAACCGAATTCATAGTGTGTCCTTAATGAAAAATATATCCTCCCATGATAAAATGTTCAGGTTCTACAGATACCGGTAACTTAAAATCTGTAGAACAACGAACCACTCAATAATTATAAATTACATTGGATTTTGATTATAAAAAATGTAGAAAAATTAAGGTTATTTCATTATTAATTTTTGAGGAGAAATCAGTTTTATAGCCAACAAATACATCTTAAGAAGAGATGCAATAGTTTAAAAAAATTGCTAAATTTTTAACCAAACGTTACATTATTTCTGATGCATCGCAGCCGCATATGAGCATTAAAAAATGAAATGAATTTTTAGACCAATATGCAGAGTCATATGTGGCCGCATATGCCCTCCGCATATGAAACCAAAAACTTTGAACATGTTGCGTCCATTCGAAGTGAATGCGATCCGCATATGACCAAATGTGGCCGCATATGGAGGTTAAGTGTTAGAGTTTTAATTTCTAAATCAAATAATTACTAAACAATTAATTATAAATGAATTTTGTTCAAAAGAATAGTTTTTCGATCATAATTCAAATCCGAAGCCAAGCGAGCGACAATGACGGTGCAAGACACATCTTCTTCTTAACTTATCAATAGCAAAGATGATAAACTCAATATAAAAATCAAGAAATTCCTTTCTCCCAATTAATATAGGAGAAATGAGCGTCAATATAGGAAAAATGAGTTTCAATAAATTAAAGATCACATTACTTTAAATTTTTATTTTCCTCTTAAATTTATTTTCACCATTTTTCATTCACTTTCTTTCTATATATGTCATATTTTATATATAGAACCTAACAAGAACTAACACTCCCTCCTGCTTGTCCAATAAATTAAAAATATTTTTCCACTGTTGTTTAGTTTAAAAAATCTAGAGATAGTTTGTCATTTAATTTTTATTTTATGCTTAGTATTATTTCTCTAAAGTATTGAATTTATTATATTCAAAGATAATATAATGGTAAAATTTTCATTTTATTGTTACTCTTTAATAGGTGTGTCAAATCTATACTGGATAAATAAAAATAAACAAAGACAATAATTTAATTATATCATATATATATTTTTTAAAATAACAACTATTTCAACAATTTAATTTTAATAATGACAACAGGTAGTAAAGTGGATAAAAAAAGTATATTACATATTCTTGATAAAAGTATTTTGCTATTGCAACTAAAAAATACCCAAAAAACTGAAGCCGTACGAAAAATTTGAATATATTCATTAGAATAATTGTGAATTACTAACTTTAAACGAAAATTTTCTCGTCTAAAAGAATAAAGTACAGGACTAGTATCTTTTTACGACCTGTTATAAGATAAAATATGATAATACTTTTTACAACAATTTCATGATATCAAACTAGTAAAACCAATTGTGATTTCTTAACTAATGAAGTACTACAATAATATTTATTTTGTAAGCACTTCAAAAATTTACTAATTTTTCATTTTTAAAAAATGTTTTTTGAAGCAATATATATTCTTCCTTCGCAGTGCCTAAAAATGGTTCCACAGTATTTATTTATTTATTTATTTATTTTCCCTCTAATCACTTTTCAGTCCTATATTTTTTTTTTTAAATTAGTCATTATTATGAAATTTTAAATTTTACAAATTTGACAGTACAATAATATAATAAGATTTTACTCATAAAAAATAAAATTTAAAATTGTATGATGTAAAACAACAATAATGATCTATGACATATGCAGTATAATTTTGAAAGTGCATTTTAAAAAAATAAAATACTTTTAGTAGTAATTTAACAAAATAATATAATAAATAAAATACAAGAAACAACAAAATGACATTTTTGAATTACATTTTATCAATTTCAATAATTATAAAAGATTGTTTATTAAATTTTATTCGAATTTAAACCCTGATTAAAAATGTAGAGACAATGCATTTGTCCTCAATTCTTTTGCTTCCATTTGATTTTTAAAAATAAAATAAAAAAAGACCTCTCACTTGGACAAAACACATTTGTTTCCATATCCTTTTGGAGGAACAAAGATAGGGAATAATTATGGCTAACAATTATTTAATAAAATATAATATTGGTAACGAGCATATTTTTATTCTACGCATTTCGGTGTACATGACGCCAAATTTTTTAAATATGAAACAATATTATGTATGTGCAGTATGGTAGGGTTCTATGCATTCATTTCACCTACTCCATTTCTTCACTTCTAAAGAAAGTAACTTGGTCTTTTTGTAGGCCCTTTGATATCCAACACATCTACAATGCACAAAAGCTACAGTTTAATATTTTCTTTCATCCCAATTTATTAGATATATTTTAGCTCGGTATAAAATATAAAAATATATAAAAAAATTTAAATTGTATAATTTAAAATAGCTCATAAATATTTGTATATTACTAATTATTTTATTAAAGATAATATAAATACTTTAAAAATATATTATTATTAAATATATAAATATATTATTTTTTTTTAAACTGACTATTAAAAAAAACTTGTCAGGTAAAATGCTACAAAGGAAGTAAATATTTTAAAGATAGTTTTATATCGTGAAAGATTATTAATGAAAAGTGCTTTCCTATTTACTATGAACCATATACGACTTAAATTTTGATCAATGGAATTAATAAATCTCCAAGAGCAAAGTAACGTTTCTCTTTTTGCTTAATTAGAAATGTCACAATAATTTATGACAAGAAGAGGGGTAGGTTGCACATGTAATAAATTGGTCCATTTTATTCTTGGTTGTGTGACTCAACTGTGGCAGTTCAGTGGTCTCTATAGAAAAAAGCCAGTATCCTAGACAAATCATAAACTCATAACTTTTGAGTTACTGACATGCCTGAGCTGTAATTTTTTTTTTTGTTGGAAATATTCAAAATTTAAAATCCACGCATGAAATTAATAATATAATAAAAATAAAAAACTATATAAAAAAATAAGGTTTCGAAAATATTTATAATTTATATTATAACAAATATTTTTATATACAAAATATTTTTAAAAATTATATATACATAATATCAAGATGGTTTGATTTGATTCGATACTTTTTTAGTGAAAATTATGCATTTTTTTTTTCAAAATTAAATCAAATCAAATCCAACCATCAGTAATTTTTTTTTCTTCTTGGGGCTTGGTGCGAGTTATTTATTTGGTGTGGTTTACCTACTTGAGAGTTGTTAATTATTTTACATCATCAATATAATTTAACTGATTGCAGTGAACTACCTAATTACTTTATTCTTCAAACCTACATATTCACGTTCACAGTAGACATTTACGTAATTGTTTTAAAATGATTTAACAGAATAAATTCTTTTCACTATTAACATAATATTTAATTATTAAAATGCACAATAAAAGTGTCAACGTGGTTCAACAAAAAACATGACAAAAAATGAAAGCAACGAAAAAGAATTAGTGATAGAGAGTTGCACGGGTGCCAACTTATCAATGATTGTTACATATTGGATAGGAGTAGAAATGGTGAATTGCCAAAAGCCAACTTGTCATTAATTCATGAAATTGACATTATCAGAAGTTTCTTAACTCTGTATTAATTAAGATTGTGATGAGATTGAATATATTTTTTTTTAACCCTCAACAAGAAGCTTTGGGTTCGAATTCTAACTAAGAAAAAGAATCTCAATAAAAAATATTTTTTCTTAAAATGATTTTTAAATTAAATTAATGTAAATCCTAATATAAATACCAAGACATGTGTTATACAGTCGGGCCCCAGCTAATTTTGATGTTATGTTTATAGATATGAGAAGAAACTTCCATAAATAAGTTAAAAAAGGGATTTTCTTGAAATGTGACATTTCAATACCTATGTGTCTACTACTTAATGACAACCAAAAAAGCATTTCCTCCATGGGGATCAAAGTTTGCGTGTCCATTTGGTAACTTTTGACAATTCGAGAGGGCACATAGATTAGTGATTTTGAGGATTAGCATGAGCATTCCTCCACAGTGATCATGTGAAATGGAGAGCACTTATATTACTTCTACATATAGGAGTCCATGTCATTACGGTTTAATATTTATTACTTACTTTTTTTAATTTTAATTTATGTTGCATAGCTGAAATTTATAATTAATTTTTTTTTATAATTTTTAAATATTTTAAATTTTAAATTATTATTTTATATATATTTATATAATTTTCAGATATTATATGCTATCTCTATTGCAATTTATTTAGTATTCGTGGAATTAGGGAAAGTCAACCAGATTTGTTACTCTTATATAAATTTTAGATATTTAAGTTGTTAATTATTATGATTTGTAAGATACTTCTACATAGTTTTCAAGTAATATAACATGACATTAATAGAATTTAAAAAGTCAAACAAATCTTTTATATATTTTTTAAATTGCTAATTATTGTGTGACGTTTTTAAATATATATTACTTCTCTGTCTCAATTTATGTAGCACTAATAGAATCAATTAATTTTTTAAGTATTTTGAATATTTTTAAAATTATCAATTATTGTGATTTTTATAATACTTTTTAAGGTAATTTTTAAATATATAATAAATTTTAAAAATTAAATTAAATAAATAAGAATAAAAAATATTAAAATATGCTTCTAGCGCACAAACAACTGTATGCTTCTAGCGCAGTAAAGCAAAATATGACAATTTTTACACTGGCATAAGCTACAAAAGGAGTAGTGATTAAGGACAATATCACTAGTGACTAGAGAGTTAGGTCTATTTTAAATGATATTAGAGTGCAACCGTAGGTGATGATGACTAAGTAAACTTCATCCTTCAACTGAGTTTCAAAAACTGTCATATGTTTGAGATGAAGTGGGGGTGGGACAAACCCAATTTCTATGGGGTTGTGTAAAGCACAAAATATATCAGATACATAAAAAGATAAATTTTAAGCAAATGATATTACCAATGTATTAGAGTGTCAAATTACCTTTTTATCCTCATTACTCCTTCATTAATTGAAAGTTAGATTACCTCTTCCTGTTAATAAATTTATACAAAAAAGTAAATATACATTATAATAAATACTTATAAAAATATTTCCTCTTCATTAGTATATAAAAATATAAATTAAAAACTTTTTCTTTATATGGAATTAATATTTACCATTAATTGTTCACAAAGTACAGCCAGAGGCTTTTCATCTCTTCAGTTGAAGAACTTTTGGTATTCTTCATTAGTTATCATATTAATTAACGTGGATACAACTCTTTCAATTCCAAAATCGTGAGTTGGGCAGCTTTACCATCTTATTCGTTTGCAGTATATATAGAGAATTTACCCTTACTCAATCCTTTTTCTACCTCTATTCCTTTAATTATGGCTTCCTCTCATTATAGTTGTACTTGATGGGGAAAAATAATTTAATGTGATATAATATTTATATCTTTTCGCAATACTTCATTATGTTCCAATATATGAAGATGAATTGTAGTCTAAATTCATTTATTGATGTTAACAATTTCTTTTGTAATGCAGATTCATGTTTTCGATTTTTTTTCTAATATTATTGAATTTCTCCAGAGTCGGGAAATTCTGTCAAGTTATATTATTATGTTGATGCTTTCAATAAATAAATGACTGATTACGAACTATTAATAGATAAATTAACACGATTTAATTTTTAATGTTATTTATGTAATTGAGATTGTCGAGAAGCCTTAGGAATTTAAAAATCTAATGATAGACCAAAATGCAAGTGTAAGATTGATTTAAAATTCAAATGTTATCTCATGTTTTGAAGCAATATATAAAAGGTAGATTTAACAAACACTTAGCGGAATGAAATATGATAATTGTTGACTATTTACGAGATAAATATTTTTATTATAACGTTTATATATGCTCAAACATATATGTCATTAAAGTACCATCAAGTGTATATATTTTTTATTTCAAAATTCAAGTTACTTACTCTTTACTAATTTATATGTAGTAATTTCTATTTTATGGCTCAAATAAAATATAAAAATGTGAGTAACCTGTAAAATTCATCGAATTTTAATAGTTTTTAAAATTAAATATGTTAAAACTAACGTGCATCACTTTGGGAAACCAATTTATATTTCTCCTTTGCCTATTTTTGTAGCTAGTCGTTATTGAATTAATTATAAGAAGATAAGGTTGCTTTTATTTTTATTTTTCAGCATATTGTCATCATTATCTTCCTATAATGTCCCAACATAAAATAATGAATAAGAGGATAAGAGAATTTATGGGATGCAAGGGA
>JBDJHY010000078.1:17910584-17922133 GCA_039654485.1 Withania somnifera
TACTAAAGATATATATAATATATATCCTAAATATATTAAATATATATTAAACATATTAAGAATATATACAAGATCTACTAGAGATATATACTATAAAATATATGCTAAAGATATATTAAAATTATATACTAAATAAAAAATCTAAATACTAAAAATATATATTATATAATACAAGAAGATAACAAAATCAAAATAAAAAAGACTAAATGAACAACTTTATTCATAATATTAAAAAAAAATAATTCAACACTTAACAAATTTCTTCAATCATCCTATTTAATTCATAAATATTAACACTAGGATCGACTGGTTCATACTTGTCAAAATTGAAGACTTCATATTTAGGACTTGCTTCTTCTGAATGATGTGCTGAGAATAGTTCTTCGATTCTTTCTTCTTTTTCCAGATTCGGAACCAATCTTTTATTTTTTTGTTTCGATCAGATCCAACCTCTGAGGAATACTAAATTCATGACGTCTCTAACTAGTGTTGATAAAACGGAAAAAATTGTTTGCTTCTCCTGTCACCAATCCAGCGGGTTAACTTTCTTGCTAGTTTCCTCCGGAATCTGCAACAAATAAAGACTTAACTCCTGCCTTTTGTAAGATGATGATGGTGACTCTGCAAAATTAGAAGGCTCATCAAATGGTAAGATTGGTTGGTATAGCATTATCAACTATTGTAATATAGTGTTCATAAAAAGATTTCAATTACTCATTCGTGTCAGTCATAGCCTCAAACAGTTGAGCTTTTTCCTCACGTTGAATTTATAATCATGTATAAAGTTGTGTACAACATTCAGTCGTTGTTGCATGTTTTATAAAAGGATGAAATATAGTATCAAAATAGAAGAAATCGGGAAAAAATATTTTTAAAAATTTTCAATCATTATACCAATAGCATTTTCGAAACCGCATTTAAGCTTATATTCAAAAAGTAATTCAGATATTTCAGCTACATAAGATAGAATATAACAAACAGTGGGATAATATTGAGATGAAAATACCTTTGTAGCATTATAAAAAGGAATTTAAAAATAGCTCTATTTCTCTAATTAGGGAACAATCGAATCTTATAATATATGCTAGGAGTTTGACAAAATTGGTTAAGACTAGCACTAATGGGATTCTTAAATCTGTAGCAGGTTTTAAAAATAAATAAGCTGAATTCCGTCTAGTTTTTATTTCTTCGAGCATTAATCTAGGTTTCATATTGAACGTGCATATTTTACTTTATATTCGTTAAGTGTAACCCTTCTATTGTTACCTTGAATAGATCCTACTACAAGTATTAACTTTCAAGTATAGGTTCAAAAAAAGCAAGACCATCCTTAATAACTAATTCAGATATATGACAAGTACACTTAATATGAAAAATATCTTCAAGTGGTGGATAAAGTGATCTTTTTAACATGTCAATAGCGACAATATTATTAGATGCATTGTCAGAAGTTACACATAAAATTTTATCATTCAGATTATAACAATTAGCAACTTTAGTAATTGTGTCTGAAATAAATTCTCTTTCATGCCTATGCTTTTCATCATATAGAAAAGTTAAAATTCATTTTTGAATTATAAAATTACTATCTATCCTGTGACAAGTAACGGTTAAATAATCATTTCTATTTACATCACGACCAAGATTGAAAGTTAGAGAAACTCTACATAGAAGATTAAAAAATTGGGTACGTAAATAAAATGCATATTGTCCGTGTAATCTAAAAACATATGACCGACATGTACTTCTATAAATATCAACAAACATTGAATTATAAATCCTTTGTGTATAAAAAAAAAACAAATGCATCAAAAGAAGGAAAAGTGAAAGGCAAACAACCTACAACTAGCATTTTCATTATTTCTAAACAGTCGTGTGCTTTATTATAACTTTAAATTAATTTACCAATTTTTTTAATTTAATCATCTTCTTCAATTTGATTTCTTAATGCCAGTTATTTTGTCCCATTATACTTTATGTTTAGTCTACAATGTCTTGTCAAGGTACTTGTCCTCCATGCATTACCCCTTTGCTTACAAATAATGCATCTGACGATTTCAATTCCTTTTATATCTTCAAAATAATTTACATACAACATTAATATTTCTAGGTTCTCTAGGAGATTTAGGAGGTTAAGAGAAAAATTAACAGATTTATGAGACGGGGTATTAAGATTCTGATTATTATTATTATCATCATCATTACAATTAATCTCAACAAGATTAATATTATCATCATCTTCTAATTCATTATCTTCTTCTATTCCGTAATTTTCTTGCAACTTGGCATAATTCATATCATGGATACCACACCCCATCATATTCAAATTCTTGTTTAGGTTCACTAGCAATACTAGGTGTAGTGGTAGGCATACAATTATAATTTCTAGTACTAGTGATACCTCTAACAAAAGCGGAACCTATTATTTTTGTTACTCGGACTACTTTCGGAACACGAATTTTTAACACTTTTACCCATTTTACTTAGTCTATCCATATTAAAAATTATAATAGTAAAATTTAAAAGTACAAAAATAATATAACTGCAAATTCAAAAATTATTAAATTAAACGTAAGAGATGGAACGATTATACCAAATTGTCGAAGTAATTGATCAATTGAACACTTGAAAGTTGAAAACTTCCACTTGATCACTTGATGTTGCTAATAGTTGTAAAATAATAATATAAAAAATTAATTGAAAATAATTAGAACACTTTTATAGGAGTAATATTGAGAGAGATTGAGAAAATTATTGTGAAAATTGAAAAAATTGACGTGGTATTTATTAAAAAAAATTGGAGATGTTTTTCTTTTCTTTTAATAAAATGTCCAAAACAGTCGTTATGGACCATTGGTAATGGTCAAATGGGCCCAAACAGATAACCCAACGGCTAGTGCAAAAAATTAAAAAAAAATAAAATATGGGTCTGTTCTGGTCCAATGAACTGTTCTGAAATGTTTGGCCCGACTCGGCCCGGGACTTAATTGGATGGATCGATCACTGTTTTGGTTTGGTCAGATTATCTTGGGCAGGACCGATCTGATACATTTTGGGTTGATTGGCCCAGTCACACTGGATCATTGGACTTTAATTCTCTTTACCATCTTCTGCACGTTTTCAACCTCATTTTCTCTTATGATCATGCTCTAAATACTTACCTATTCGAAGTGTTGTCAGAATTTTTCTTGCTTCTAGTTCTTTTTCATTGTGCCTGTCATCGGTTCTTTTTTCAAAACGACTGACAAAGGTGGTGAAGGACTGGATTTTATTGCATCATTTTTTTGTCAATCTTAAATTTTAATGGCTAGATCTCGTCAAAATTGAGTTTGAATGTTGTGCCACATATGGCGAATTATGAGGACGCGGCATAATTGAATTAATATATTAATATGAATCGTATTTGTTGATATAAATTAGTATTTGTATATTGTATTTGTATACCAACGTAATTAAATCATTGATCACAATTATCATTGGTTGCTAATGTTGTATTTCTAAGACATTTTATGTATATGTAATTGACTGCATTGTTTGTGTTTTAAAGAACTATTTAGTATTTATATTTGCAGTTAACTACATCATTATGTATGTCTATTTATTTTTAGTTGACTGCATCATTTTGAATTTTTTATTATTTTATTTATTTTTATATTTGTTTTTTATAAATGATTTCATCATCTGTTTTTATTATTTTATTTATTTTATATTTTTATTTGTATTTGTATTTGTATCTGGAGTTGACTGCATTAATACTTATTTATATACAAATACAAATAATAAATTTGACAATCAAATATAAGTGATATAAAGAAAATGTAAAACAATACATATTACCTGTATATAAATACAAATGATAAATTGAATCTATTCATGACTAGACATCCGAATATAAATGATAAAATGTATATAAAATATATAATTTAATATAAAATATATATAATACAAAAATAAAACAAGAAAGAGAGAGAAGGGTAAAAGTACAAAATATATAAAAAAAAAAAAGTGAAAATATAAACAAGTTGCATGCTTGTTAAAGAAATCTCTAATTCAATTCAAAGGCGTGATTTGTGCTGCATTTAAGGATCAATTTTCTTTTTCTTTTTACTAAAATAGTTATCCAACTTTAACTATCCAATTAATAAATTGTATTTGTATTTTTCTATACTAAATCTACGTCCAAATACATTTGCAGGTGCTATTTAATGCGAAAAAATATTGCTATCAAAAGTAATTAACATAATATTATTATGACCTCAAAAATTATGAGCTCATTCTTTTTGTTTATGAATTTTTCTCTAACATAAAATTTAGACTACCCAATAAAACTCATATACAAATTAAAGAGAAAATGAGACCTCTTTTCATCTTACAAAATGAATTGAAAATAACTTTTTTCAGATCTCTTATGTGTAAAAATGAAATTTCTTAGGTGTAAAAAGTGAAGATATCTTGTCGAATGAACATAAAACTAAAATTTAGATGGAGAAGGGTCCAAGATATCCATGTACTATGAAAAATGATTTAAATATATTCCTTGTTATACTTTTGGTTCAAATATACTTCTTCCGTTGTACTTTCAGTCTAAATATACTCCATATTATCAAAAATAATTTAAATATACCATTCATTATACTTTCGGTCTAAATATACCTCTCTAGTTATATTTTCAGTCCAAATATATCCCTCCCATTATATCATGACACAAATTTTCCTTAATATAATGAAAAGACAAGTGGCAAGATCGTGATCGAAATATTCACGTTTAATTTTAAATACCCAATTTCTTTAGTAACTGACTCGTTTGACTTATCCGTAACACATTACCTCCACCTTGACACAAATAGTGAACATAACATGCATGTTTATCAAATTAATATTATGTTCTCAAGAACAACAACATTTTTAGACAAATGAGGATTAATTTTATGGGAGTGGCAATTGTGCCGGTTGGATTAATTTGGGCGGGTCAAAACGGATCAAGACTCAATGCAACCCAAATTTTCTTGAATCAAAATGGGTTAGGTAACGGGCCATAACAAATCGCCCAATTTTTACTAAGTGTTAATTGTGTTATCTGTTTTTTATAAATGTTTAGTAGCTAAAAGATAATTCTTTTCTTTATTATGTCTATCTATAATATATAAAAAAAATTAAAAATATTTTAATAAGATTTCTCATATGCCAATTCCGGTTACATATTGTAGAGGTATGGCCCAAGCGCATGGCCCAAATGAGGGCCCAAGCGGTAGGCCCAAAGGCAGAGGCCCGCTTAAATAACGACCGTACTAAATTGACTGTTACCGCAATTAAGGACTCCGGAGTGAGGGAGGAAAGCACTAAAGGCACTAACCGAAATGCATGGGAGAGTTATGGGAGGATTATAACTCCCCCATGATTAACTGCATCACGAGAAAAAAGGAAACGGAGAATCCTCTCATTAAGGAGCATGATGACACTTATAAAAGGGAAGGTAAAATCCAGGAGAACGGGGATGCTCTAAATAATACTTAAAATACTTTCTTGGAATTCTCTCATTGCTTACTTACTAACTTAAGCATCGGAGAACTACACCGGGAACCACCCTGGGCCTTGTTTTGCAGGTGACAGTCAGAAGCTATACATGCTAGACGGAGCATCATTCTAGTAAGGTTCTTTGAGACTTATCAATATAATTAAAAAAAATGAATAGAAAGTGTAATTGGGTAACAACGGATTGTATAAGAGACGTTAAACTCATCAAGTGTTTGCGGCTCCGTTGCTTACAGGATTTAGAGATTTTAGCTTTCAATTGCCGAATTTCCTGCCCCAAGTTCAAGATTTCTCTTTTTCACTAGAAATTAATAAAGACTGTATACCAAGTCCAAGATCCCATCTTTTTCCTGAGGTCTCAGTTAAATTAAGGAAAATCAATATATGCTGCTCGGCATGTAAGAAAATTTTCAGTAATTCGTTATGCCAAGATTGCGGAGGAAAATCTGATAATATAGATGTAATTTACAATGGGATGGAAGCGATTTATGTCCCAGCACTTCATATGGTTCAGTGCAAGTGTGATTTTTGTAGCTTTAAGAAGCAGAAAGTTGGTGAATGGGAACGGCATGCTGGTTCCAGAGCGAAAAAGCGGAAGGCCAGCATTAAGGTGAAGGTGCCTATGCAGCCACTTGGGAATGGGTTGCAAATAATGATGTTCAAGGAATTATTCCTTTGAAATTGGATAGACAGAAATTGATGTCACTCTTGCAGGGAAAAGTGTACCTGTTAATGCAAAGTGGACCTCAGAACGTTGTGCCATTTGTAGATGGATTGAAGATTGGGGTTTTAAAAGTTTATATGCAATAGGTGCCAGATATCTGTTCATCAAGAATGTTATGGCGCTAAAGGGGTTCAGGATTTTGCTTCTTGGGTTTGCCGGGCTTGTGAAACTCCACAAATTGACAGTTAATGCTGCTTGTGCCCTGTCAAAGGGGGTGCATTGAAACCTACTGATGTTGATCCTTATTGGGTTCATCTTACTTGTGCTTGGTTTAGACCTGAAATTGTTTTTGTTAATCATGAGAAGATGGAGCCTGCTATAGGACTCCTCGCAATTCCACCAAAGTCCTTTCTCCAAGAGTGCAGCATATGCCAGCAGACTCATGGTTCTTGCATACGATGCTGCAAATGCACATTGTCTTATCATTCCATCTGTGCTTTTCGAGCTGGATACTACATGGAAATGTATTGCTCAGAGAATAACGGAATACAAACGACTAAATGGTTATCCTATTGTGCAACTCATGAAGTACCAAATGAGGATAACATTTTAGTCATGCGAACTCCTAATGGAGTTTACTCGAACCAAAATTCGTTTCATAGAAGAAATGGAACGCGAGTCTTGAAAGGTTTGAGGCTCATGCCATCTGAGGCATCACCAGCTGAAACTAATGAACCAGATTCCCTCTCTGCAGCTAGATATCAATTCTTCAAACCATCAATGAACAAGAAAGTTAAACCGGAACCACTAGTCACAGGTTAACGGGGCCTCACCATCACTCACTAACAGCCATACAGAGTATAAGTGCAAAACTATATCAAGAAGAGAGGAATTTTCCAACATTGAGAGAGAGACTACATCATTTGTGTAGAACTATAAACCAGCGGATTTGTTTTGGAAAATCCAGTATACATGCAAAGAGAAAGCTTCAAGAAGGAGAAATGGTAGCTGAGTATGTTTGGTGAGATGATTAGGGGCAGCGTTGCTGACCCTAGAGAGCGTCGATATAGGTCACAAGGCAAGGACTGTTATTTCTTCAGGATAAATGAAGAAGTAGTAATTGATGCAACCATGATAGGAACCACTGCAAGATTAATCAACCACTCATGCATGCCAAATTGCTTTTCAAGGATCATGAGTCTTGGAGAAGACGAGGATCGGATCGTTCTTATAGCTAAAAAGAATGTTTCAGCAGAGGAACAGGATTGAGACTGATCAGAGTGATAAGCCTAAAGTCCGCTGTCTTTGTGGAGTTCCTAACTGTTGGAAATTCATGAATAAGAATAGGATGGACAGAGAGATTATTGACTGTCACTTCCTAACTGTTGAGGGTTGTGACACTCTAATTTACTTTTAATTTAATTCATTTGTTTATGGTAACATGTACATATCTACATAACTTCGTAACTGTTTCAGGCAAGAGATAACTTGTAGAATAGTAAAAGTATTTTTTCTCGCATGACATAGATTCTCTTTTAATTTATTGCAGATTATGTTCTATTAGGAATGATAACGTGTCCCGCGTTCTATGTTTTGTGTGGACGTAGGATCACATCACAACGTTAACTATTGTATACAGTAACAAATTAAAATAATAATCCTTTCCTCTCTACCAGTTACCAACATGGCCTGTTTCTCTAATTTCCACCTACTGACCATTTATGGAACTTAGCCAGCTTCCATTTTCGACAACCCACAAAGAAGTTTTTCTTGTCATAATCTCTTTTTTTTTTAGAAAAAAGCTTCAATATAATTTTGTTTTTGTAACGTATTCTTGAACTCTTTGTTAGGTCATTGCGCTTGAGACTCAACACGTTCTTTTTTTCCTTGCAGATTGTTGGCAAGGTGTTCAATAGGTACATTTGTAGCTAATGTTCAATAGATACAATTCTTAATACAAGTATCTAAATGAAAAAATTGGACAAATTTAAGTATGTATTCAGCCTAATGATATAGATAACGAGACTTATTGACGACGAGTCATGGACACAGAAGGAGCAACAGTTCTAAAACTTGTATCATCCATTGATGGAATGAACCCTAAGCAACCTAGTACCCCTAATTTCTTGTATGGCAAGAAAGTTTTCCTCTTCATCTCCTCGGAGAATGCCCTGTTCAACGTGTAATGCAACTCATGAGCCGAAACCTCCCTCTTCCTCGTCAAGGAGCTTGATACTGATGATGATGCAACACTACTAGCAGCTGATCTAAAGCTTGAAGTCTTGGCGTCCTCCTCTTTCTCAGCTTTCTTCAAAAACTTGTTTAATTGATCTTTACTGCTTGCTCGACCCTCAGAAGCACTTCTGAATAGAAACAAATCTTTCAGCTTCCATTTTCTGTACCAGAGTGATATCGATAACGAAACCGAACACAAAGAGTAGGAGCTGGTCTTTGTAGCTTCCTGATTACTTTCACGATCAAACACCAGATCAGGAACGGATAAAGATCTTGTCTTTTTTGGCCTAGAACTTGTAGAATTTCCAGGGAGATGATTTTCTCTTTGAGCAGTGTGTTGTATGGCTGCAGCAAATGGATCAAGTTCCTTCTTCTTCGGTGGAGAGAAAGTTTGCTTGAACCTTTGCTTTGGTGATCTAGGTGAATAAAATGGTTCGTGATCAGCTTCACTATACTGTAATCTTGGTGGTCGCTTCAAAGGCCTGATTTTTCCACCATCAAAAAGCTCATCAGCAGCTGAAAATGAGCTTCTCTCCAACTGCCCACTAAAATCAAAAGCAAAATCCTCCTCCTCCTCATTATTAATACTGCTAGTTTGATTTCTTGATTTTGGAGTTCCAGGCCTTTCCTCCCAACTGAAAGGAATTTCACCGACTGCGGAGACACGAGCAGGGCTAGTAGGTGAGCTGAGAAAAAACATGCCATAACGTTGAGGGCTTGAAGAAGCACTAATATAAGGAGTAGTACAAGCACTGTCTTCCAAGTGAGGTGAAGGTACCATCATTTCTATCTCCATCAAAACTATGTTTGTAAACTTTTGGTGTGGAGATGGAGAAACTGGGGGAAACTCAGTTCAGTTTCAGCAAAACAGAAGAAGAAGATGATGATACAAGTATAAATGCAGGTTTGACGGGTAGTTGGAATTGGAAAGTGATGATTAATTGACCAAATGGCAGAAAGAGTTGTAGCCGCCTTTGGCTCTGTCTGTTTATGGACTTTTTCAGTTTTACTGTAACCAACATTCGAACAACTAGGGGTACTATACTAGATGAAGGCTATGGTTTTTCCTATTTCAATTTTTTTTTTTAAAATAGTTTTAGAACAAATTTCTTACAAGTATAAAATGACTTCTTTTTAGCAAAAGTAAAAGAAAAAAAAAAAAACATAAATACATTTCACATTAATGGTGTCTCCGTCATTCAATACACATCCACTTCATCGCATAATCCTCATTCCACCGCCCCCAAACCCTTATACACCACCCTCATTTGCCATTATATTTACCGTGAATTACTATTATATTATAATTATTGTGTCAGGATCAATTACATGTAACTCTATTAATTTTGTGAGATAGTTGTGAATTTTAGTTTGAAACTTTAATCTGAATTTTCAATTCCTTTAATTACTAAGATAATTTTTTATTTTATTTAGGAGAATCATAATATATATTTATTACTAAATAATAAAAAATATTCTATATATGCAATGCAGTTTTTTATTGAGGAGGTTCGGATGAACCCTCTGGTAACCTTTAGATATGATCGCACCTACCAACAATAAGTATCAAGTAACTTTGTCCAGACAAAGACAGTTTGAAAGATATCACTTACTCTCTCTAGTCCAAAAGATTGTCTTGATTTAGAACCTGAGGATCAAACAAATTAATATTTGATATGAATTTAAATATGTAAATTTTATTTTTTAAATAATAAAGTAAGATATTTAAAAATTTTACACATAAATTTTTTAAAAGAAATTTAGGTTGAAAGTGTTTAATATATAAACATTTTATTGAAAAAACATATTTTATAGTGTCTAATAGGAACCCTATATTAATTTAACATTGATTTTTTTTTATATTTTTTTTTACATAATAGACATTGATTTAGCAAAAAACAGTAAAATATTATTACATCAAATTCAGACGACAAAAATGAAAAAGAAGACAGGACATCAAATATTAGAAAAGCCAAAGTGCAGAATGGAAGAGTTGATCAAATTTACATAAAATTGTAAGGGGAATGTCATTTTCTCACGTGCTTTTCTACGCATTTGAGGTAAGTCCTGTCACGTGTGGCCTAGGTAGGAAGAAATGAATAGCTTTATGTTTTCTACTCCATAGTTTTCTAAGGCAAGTCCTCGCACGTGGGGCCCAGATTTGAAGTAATAAATAACACTAAAGTTATTTGGTGAGTAGCGTAAATTATTCTAAAATATAATTTGGGAATTATTTTATCCCGGGCCATCAAATTATCCGGTTCAAACAAACTTCATTTTTTTTCAAAATTAATTTGATTTCATATCACATTCAAATAATGTAGATAGTAAAATTTTGTTGGATTCTAAAAGATGAACTCAATTCCATTTAGGGTTCTTTGAGGCTATTATATCCTAAATTCTATTTTTTGTCTATATAAAAGGTAATATATTTTTTGAAGATGCGTCTCTAATATTTCACAAATTCATGGAAATTTACAAAGAGATTAAGACACTCTCTTCTTGATAATTAAATACTTCAAAAAGATCCACAAAATTCTCCTTTTACGGAGATCATGTTCAAATCATCCTACGCTCGAGAAATACGGTATTAACGATCCTTGAATCATGGAAAAAAAACAAGAGGAAAAAAATCAAAGAATAAATAGATTTATACCACAATCATTGTTTATCAATAAAATTATGTTTTTCATATTTTATTTGTGGTTACAAATTTATTTTCATTACTGTAAAATTTGTTGCAAATAAATTGTCATGCCTACTGGGACCAAATCTACCCTTCATCCCTTATAGGTTCTTCAATTTATAGATGTTCTTGGCTCAGCCATCTTTATGATTACATCTACTTTGACTTGATCAATTTTCATCCTTCGATGTCGTACAATAAACCAAAATTTTTTTTTCAGAGGTAACTCCAAATGCACATTTTAGAGGATTCATTCGTAATTGATACCTCCGTAGAAGATCAAACATAATTATCTGCCCTTCATCCCTTAAACCGGTCCGGGCTACTCAGGAAAACCGGCCCATTTCACCCGGACCGGACCGGACCGGCCCATGAACCGGTCCGGGTGTTTTGGCTCGGCCCGGATTTTTTATTTTTTATTTTTATCTTTTT
>JBDJHY010000078.1:17933325-17946539 GCA_039654485.1 Withania somnifera
GTGTCCGGGCCAGCTTTCAAGCACTTAAACTAAATCCACGGGATACCTCCCATGAGCAAACGTTAAGACCTCATGGTTCTTATATGTTTGGCATGATACATAAATGCACGCTTTAACTTGGCCTCAGATTGTATCTATGTCCTTCAACTTTTGACTTAAATTTGTATAAAATTCAACAAGTAGATACATACGTCCTATGCGTTGTCCTACATGGCAACTCCGCGTCCTACATGGCGTTCTATAGGTATTATGTCATGCAAGACGCGTGTGTCAATATAGCAACCAAATAGTATCTAGACAAACAACGTCGTTATAGTGAGACTTGACTATAAGAACTAATTTGCAGGTACTAGGAATCCATGATAGTTGTAACTGTAGCCACTACTTGGTTTCAGAAGTGTATCAAGTTATGATTAAATGGGGATATGATGTATTAAAAGTGTATCATATAATTGTAGCCACTACTTTCTTTCCCTCTTTCAGTACTTGTGATAAAAACATTCATTTGAATGCATGTTGTATGGAAATAACCTCATAGGTTGTTAGCCGAATTGTGATTATGAATAATGATGTATCACTTTTGCAGGATAAAACCGAGTACAGGAGACGATTAAAGGAGCAGGCTAAGCAATATCCGGCTCTACTCTAATATTAATTATCTGCTGTAGAGCTGTTACTTAGGCAACTAGTTAAATTTGACTCTGGCTAAACTTGCTCTACTCTAATAAGCTGCTGTAGAGCTAGTACCTATGTAACTAATACTGACTATGACTCAACTTTCTCTTGATTCTTAGCAACTTCAGTAGGATATTAAGGGCAATAGGGCATCTTTTGTATCCTGGTTCTTTTTTTCGGAGTTGTTAACCGCTATTAACTTATTCAATTACCCTGTTCCCAGTATAAGATAGTGTGATTACTGAAGCATTATATTCTACATAACTTATTATATTTGGAGGCGTACCAAATTTGAGACAAATAATTCTCTAGCTTTTGCCTTTGGATTTCACATCTGATGTTCAGTATATACATTTGGCCGGAGTAAATTTGGATTTACGCTCACATGGTGGTAGAAAGTTGCTTTAACAAATATTGACTCAGGGAGAATTCTAATCCTATGGACTGTTAAATTTTGCTAGTCCAAACGTGGAATGTATATGATTTTTGAAGTTAAAAGGGCCATGTTTTGAATTCGAAAATTCCAAAAATTTGTGATTAATCAGAAAGGACAAAACATTGAATTGTTGGTCGCTCCGTTTGTCTCTACTTCCTTAAAAGTCTTTTGTATCTCATTTTTAAAAGTTTGTCAGGTGAGGCATAGCTATCCACTAAGCGTGGGAATTCCATCCTTTCTTGCCTGTGTGGCATTTTTGTAAAAAACACAGCTTCATTATAATAAAGAATTTATTAAATTAAAATTATCTTTCTAATTTGTTTCAGTAAGTGATATTTTGCATAAGCAAGAAGAATAATTCTTTTTTCAAAATTATCTTTGGTTTAATAATTGAATTTTACATCATTAAAAAGTCATTTCTTTTTTTGAGATATTTGATTAAGATAAAAGATAGTAAAATACTTCTTAATCTTAAGGAGTTTTGTGTCCAAACTAAAATACCATTTTCTTTGAAATTAATTTTGTGTAAATTCTTAAAAATATTTTGACTATATTTATAATAAAGCTGTATTTTTTTCACAGATATTTAAAAATGGAAAGACAAAATCTTCAAACAACAGCCATTGAAAATTGATAAGCTTAGAGGAAATCATGGATAATGCTATGCATAATGTTACATTTGCTTCGACCTCTTTTTGATTGTTATATCTATTGGTTGTATAACGATAACTGATATCTAAAATCTACAGAAATAAACCCCAAAACTCTTTTTATTTTCAATCAATTTGAATTAGAGAGATAGATAACAGATCCCTGCCTTACGATGATAACTTCCATTCCTTGATTTCTTCACAAGTTAAATAAGGGACTCCCAATCAGATTTAATTAATAAAATTTTCTTTTGTTATTATAAAATAATAAAAACACATAGATTTAAGGCATCCATAGAAATTAATTTTATGAAAGTTATTACGTTTTATTTGATATATATATATATACAAAAATCAATTTAAAAAATTTTATCAAAAAATCTGCCATAAAGACAGGTGTAAGATTCGCATACATTTTATTATTTACACATTATAATACATATATCATTGTTATTGTTTGTATTATTAGAGAGAATTAATATTTATAGAAGGGTTTCCTTATAATAGAAAACAATGTCTGCTCTTTGAAACCTAGAAAGGTTAAACATATAAACAATGTAAAACCTTTAAAGATCCAGAAAAAAGCACACCATATAAAAGGGTGCCTAAATTCCTCAAAGCATCAATTTTTCCCTTTGCGCAAAAGATGGCCACTTTGCACATTATTGATTTGCAAGCGGATGGAAGTTTTTGCACATTATTATTTTTCATCAATCACATATACAACTCCATATTATTTTAATCTAAGTAAAACAATGGATGCAAAAAAAGAAAATTTACTTACACTGATATATTTGTTGTATCATGTAATGAGATATATGAATATAATGGACTTCTAATAATAAAACTGCAGCACAAAATTTGCTAATAAATGGAAAATATTTCAGGAAAAAAAAGAAAGGACCAAAGGAGGCGTACATTGAATTGAGGGTTTATATTTGCTTTATATAGAGGTTTGTAGCAACATGCTTGGGATAAGGGCATTGCAAAAAAATATCATAGTTTTGGGCAAGCAAGTTGATTGGTCTGCCACATAATTAAACAAATAAAATTATATATTGTGGGGAGATCTGACTGGATGCTGATCCGTTATTTACATAAAATAATATCCACCACCATTGTTGGAATATAATTTATGCGGCAAAAACATTCCATGATCTTTCTCTTACATAAATAATAAATAGCATAATCAATATGTATTGCATACAAAATTTGTCGAATAATAAATAGCATAATCAACATGTATTGCATACAAAATGTGTCGAAAATTAAATCAAGTGTTACATCTCGAAGCGTGAACACAGTTCTTAAAGTAAAGTCGAATCCAGATCTATTGAAGCGAGAACACAGTTCTTAAAGCGAAAAAAGTTAGATCCAGATCTAATGAAGCGAGGAGGAGGACCCATTCTCTCAATATTTGTGTGGGCAAATATTGTATAGAAAACCTTGTTTCCCATTCTATGTTAGGAGGACCTATAGATACCTTTCCAATCCAAATAGAAACCTTTCTCTATTCCCATTTGAGTTCTAGTTAATTTAAGCATTGTAGGACCATACAATTAATTTCTATTCCCTTCTAGTTTATTTAGGCATTGTAGGAACCATACAATTAATTTCTAGATTCTTCTAATTATGAAAATAATTCAAAATAAATTAATTTGAATTATTCTTACCAGAATAAATTACAAATTATTCTACTATAAATTCGTAATTGCACTTCTCCATTTTATTTCGTAATTTCCTATTAAACACTTACATAATTCTCATGTTAAGATTACAGATATTAATTAATAAATTAAATTACTGACGAATTTAATTTAATAACTAATTTTTTTTAGAGTCATGCTTAACTTATTTCACATGTCGGATTCATAAATCCACCGGCCGGGTTTACATAGGAAAACGTATAAGCTTCTTACAAAAGTCGTATCATCAACCTCAATACCGAGACATGGATTCCATCAACTAACTTATTATTCACCAATATATATTCATTATCATCCAACTTACCAGGCATATCGATCCACCTCAGAATCTCACCTTTCAATAAGTCAAAACGATAAAGAATATATACAACTTATAATAGTTATATCAAAATTAAGACTATAAGTACATTTAATAGTTTAGAGAATATGTTTTATCAGTCAGTTCAAAACCATCTATCTCTACCCTTGTCCAGTTCAATACATATAAAACGTTCTAGCACAAGAAGTTAGAATTATATCATTTTCGTAATCAAGATAAATTACATTTTATCTCGTGTTACATCAATTTGATAGTTTATCAAAATTCTCATTTACGATTGTGAACTAGAACTTTAACTTATAAGAACCGACGATCTAATCTTCTTTGTATTAAAATCTATACACTAAATCATCTACTATATAAGTTGAGGACACAGATATGACAAAATGATCTATATAATATACCACTTTATTGATTCAAATAAATAAACAATGCTATATCAAAACTGCATGGTTAATAATATACCCTAACAACCATATATATTGTAAATAGTTATTGAAACCCCGTTCTATGGACGGGCTTACTATTTATTTATAAATTCGTTGTTTTAGAAGATAGTAAAATAATTTTAATTTATAAAATAAAATATACATTTTGTGGTAGTGGATTTTCTCATTAAGCATAACATGAATACCTGATAAATATTATTAATATCAATAAATCTTATGTGTTACTTTATCTGTCCCAATTTACATATATTGAATTTTGAGAGTCTAACTCTATTTTTTTCATGTGTTTAAACTTTTATTTTGTTAATTTATTGTGATTTTTAGTACTTTTTACGTTATTTTTAGATAACATAAGTTACTTCCGTTAATTTATTTTTCGATGATAAAATTTTAAAAGCCAAATGAACTTTTATATATATATTTTATATTTTTATTATTTAATTATGGTGATTTATATTACTTTTTATGTCATTTTTAAATAATATATATTATTTCTACCGTCACAATTATGTAGCACTGCTAAAACTTTAAAAGTCAATCTAATATTATTTTATTTCTTAAATATTTTAAACTATTATTGTAATTTATAATATTTTTTATGTTATTTTAAACGAAAAATAATTAAATTCCAAAATACCCTTAAAAAGCAGGCCAGCAGCTTCGTTCCATCTTTAGAATATATTATAGATATGAAGGCGTCAAAATATGGATATTCTACAATTAAATTTCCGGAAGAATAATGCTTCTATAGATTTTTATGGAAAATTTTGTTTATTAAGGGAACTTGATTATGGTGTTTCCATTTTACGGTTAAAAAATTATATTTTGCACTACCAATTTAGCATCCATATATTATTCCAAAATAAGAGACCACCGACCAATATGTCAAGTTTGTTTTTAACCTGTCAATGGACCAATTTGGGTTTCACAAATAGAAATAGGCAAGGTTTTAGATGGAGTATTTGGCATGTTTTCAAATCAATACGCAAATGAAAAACACACGCACCATTTCTCTTGCAACTTAAGGAATATGTATCTTTTGAACCATGGTCTAATGATTTTTTTTAGCATGAGAAAATATTAAATTAAGGTCTAAAATTTTGTAGTTATTGAAAAAAGTTAAACAACCATCTAATATCATATTTGTAAGACTGAGGAAATAAACATTAGATTTGCATCAAACATTTTAAGTTATTTTTTCAAAGGGTTATTTTTGCGGGACCTTGCGCTAAAAAGGGATATTTGCGCTAACTATGCTATTTTTTTTTTTTATTATATAGATTTCTTATCAGTTTGTATATATGAATTACATTTAAGAAGTACAGTCCGACTTCACTGCAATAACTATTCTTTGTTATAAGACAAGTTTTCTTTGGAACTGATCTTGTATCCGATGTCGGATATGTTGGTAGGTGTATACAAACCAAGTCCTATAACAAGCAACCAAACATTTAGACAAACAAGGTTGTTACAGAGACATTTGAGGTATAACGTTCTCCTTTGAATTAATAGCGGACCACCCTTTAAATTGCTTTTTATGAGGTTGCATCAAGCTATTGATTTTACGACTATAATTCAACTTCTCATGTCTTTCTTTTCCTATATAAAAGCTAGTGTTGTCCATTAGGACAAGAAACATGTTTTACATGGGTTAATTTCTAAGATGATCACTCAATTATTAGTTAGCATCTCATAAAATCACATTTCTTTTTTGTCTCTTTAACAAAATGTGACTTTTTAGATAGTGACTATTAATTGAGTGACCATATGATAAAACCAACTCCTGTTTTATGCCTCTATCACACCATGTAGTTTCTGTTACTAGAAAGTCGATATTAGTCTTTCGTTTCAGAGTAGCTATCAACTACGAAAACCATTTTATCAGGACAAGAATCTGTATTGTATTTTCCAGTATTGGCAATGTCAATATACATTTTCATAGACAGCTCTATCAATTCAATCTATTTCATCCTCTTGAATTATATATTTGCATTTAAGTCAACCAAAGGCACGGGGTTATTTACAAGTCGTGGCTCTTCTCTGAAAGTTTGCGTATGTGCAAATAGGGTCAATCCCAAATCCAGTGATCTTTGGTCCATTTTCTTGGTGAGGACTAATGTAAATCCATGAGTAATGGCAAGCAACTAAAATCCTCAAGAAATTTTCAAAAGTCTACTGTTTTCACTCGTTGAAAACTCACCCGATTGAGAGCTAGACAGACTAGTGAATTCAGAAGAAGTAATAGAAATTCCTTCAGTGGAATACCATTCTGAATAGAAACTATCTTTAGTAATGGACGAACTACTTGTATCTGGAGGGGCAAGTAAACTTGAGTTCTGGAATGGAGGTTGCATTGTCGCTGGAATCTCAATATCTTTGTTTCTTAGGATCGTTACCACTTGAGACATAGATGGTCGCGAAAATCTTTTAGTTTGTGTGCACAATAGCCCTAGCTGAAGCACACGCGATGCTTCCTGTTCTTGAAAGTCACTCATCAGCCTGCTGTCGATGGGCTCAGTAATCTTATTCAATTTGTAGTTTCTCTACACCTACACGTGTTAAGCTTAACTAGTTAATGAAAGTACAATTCTAAGTACTTAATTATATTACGACTTCAACACACAATTGAGTGAGGACGGATTTGAGACTTACAGATGTAGAATTGATCCAGAGTTACTAACAAAGACATTGCTCTTTCTACAACATGCAACCTCTATTGCCACCACTACGAAGGGATAGACATCTGCTTTCTTGTCAAACATCTTTGAAGAAGATATTCAGGAGCTAGATATCCCCTACAGAAGAATGGGAAATGATGAAATCAAACCTTCAGAATAGCGTTTGGAGTCTTGGTAAAACTTAATATATCGCTTGGAATTAGACTAGAAGTATTGAGAGTTTACAAAGTTCCTGCAACACCATTGCTGACATGAGTTTTATGGGGAGCAAAGCGTCGAGCAAGTCCAAAATCAGCAAGTTGTGGGTGGAGGTCATCATCAACCAGAACATTACTGTTTTTAATATCCCTGTCGATTATCTTTGCTTTGTTTCCTTCATGAAGATATGCTAGCCCTTCTGCTATTCCCAATATAATTTCAAACCGCTCTTTGAGGTTTGTTCTGCCCCCCAAAAAGATAGTAAAATACTACAATTAATTGGACTAAACTTGAGGAATTGTTACCAAAAAGCACTTGATCAAGGTTCCTGTAAGATACATAATCGAAAACCAGAAGACTCTCTGGTCCTTCTATGCTGCAACCCAATAGTTTCACAAAATTCTTGTGCTGAGTACCACTGATCAAATTGACCTCATTGAAAAACTCCTCTTCCCATTGACGCGTATTGTACGATAATCTTTTCACAGTAATATTTTTTCCATCAGGAAGAACCCCTTTACTGAACCAGATCCACCTTGGCCTACCTTGTTTGAAGGATCAAAGTACCCTGTTGCTTTTTGTAGCATTTCATACTTGAAATTTAGTTTCGATCTCTCAAGAGCCAGTGGAATCTTATGATCCCTCTATGTACCTATATATGTCGCGATAAGCACAAAACCCATCAGAACATGAACAAACAGAACTTCAGTATATAGAGTTCTCGAATTGAAGAGACAGAATATATGTAGTAGTAAACAAGTATACCTTCTTTCTCCTTGGAATATCTTCTATAGCCTACAAAATCTCCTAAAATAGCAAATACTCCCAAGATAGACGATAGTACAAGTACTGCAATTAACCACACATTCTTACACTTCGGTGGTCCTGAAAAAAAGAATCGAACAAGGGACCACATGTAAGCTAAAACATATACAAGTAGCAAACATTTCCTTTGTACTTCTCTAGAAATAGAAGGGGAGTCTAGATGTTATCATTGTGTGACCTGAGTTCAAGCCGTGAAAACAACTTCTTGCGCAAGGTAAAACTATATACAATAGACTTAGTGCAGTCTGTCAAATCTGTGCATAACGGAAGCTTAGTGTTTTTTAGTTTCACTGTATACTTTGCTAGACACCGCCTGAGGCTTAGGAGAAGGAGCGTCCAAAATCTCTTTAAAAAGGAGAAACACCAAGTAATATCATATTTATACATATATGACTTAAAAAATTCTTTCGTGTTACCTTTATCAGCGAGTTCTAGTGCTCCATCATTGAAGAATTTATTAGAAGAGTATCTCATATAGAAACCAGCTTTTCCCTCTGCAGCAGGCAAACATTTCCTTAGCATATCTCCAGCATTATTCAGGCACTTGGTGCACATTTCTTGTTGCAAATAACTCCAACATTGTCCTATTGCATAAATAGCCAGTAACCCGCTTTTCACAGCCGTTGCCCCGAATCCATTATTCACAACAGACATGGTTGTAACATTCTGGATTGCACGATTCACTCTTGCTGCAAAATCCCTCTTCATGTACTGATCGTTGGTTATATCCGTGGGAGCACCACAAACATAAATGGACGAATTCGTCTCTATGCTCTCATTGAAAAAAATATAATTTTCGTATCTGAGAAAACAACCGTCTAGGTAAACAGAGCCACCAATAGCAGGAATACATTTTATGAGCTTATCTCTAGCTTCGTCGAAACAAAGCTTGCATTCATCCTGTGAAAGATCGTTGTGGCATTTCACTAGTCCATAAATATTGTCTGGTTTCGTGTTCATTTCATATGTTGCAGACTTATTTACCAAAATGAAATCATGGAGAGTGTCCATGAGTTCCATGTATTTTGGTAATAACTTGATGTTAAACGAAACATTATTTTCCCGGGGCTCGCAAGATATATGAGTAACGGAAGTTCTCGGATCACAAAGAGACGGAGAAAACATAAATATGAAGAAAATTAAGGAGATGAACGTAACATGTTGAAGATATCTTTGTGCAAAAGGCATTAAATCAATATAGGAATTGTTTTTTCTTCCTTTTATTTATGTAAAAGAATGCAAGGAACAGGACAAAGATTGATCCTAAGCTACGTAAATCTAAGAGTTGACTGATTTTCAATTTTATCCACCTTTCCTTCTTCTTTCTTCCTCTCTCTTTTTATTTTATGAGAATGCATAAATGTATTGTAAAAATCAATGTTTTGCAGAGAGAAGAGAGAAGAAATTAACGGGGATTTCCCCGTTTGGGGAAACTTGAATATAATGTCAATGATTTTTGATTCGATGTAGGTAGTTCTTTTTTCGTTGAGTTGAGGTAATATAAATGTCTAGTATTATATTTCCAAGTTCCATCACAGGTTATATCTTGATGTGCCTGGTAACAGAATCATTCAAGATGTTGGGCTTTTTCTTTGTTTTTTTTTTTTTGGATAATTTTATACTTTCTATTAACTTATATCATTAATACGTTCATTTCTATTTAGGTAAAATAAAACTATAATCGGGGATGAATCCACCTTTTTAGAAGCCGATGTAGGGCGACCATTGTTTTTATGTGGAATTTTATATACATGTACCTATGTATTGGTTTATAATCCTGAATTTTCTTGCATAAGCTTTCTCACATAGCCTGGCTTAATAAAAGAGCAGATTGTGGTAGGTTGACAGTCAACCTAAAATTACTGAAGTTCAATAACATTAAGGGACTTGGAGTTGAACCATAGAGATCAAAAGACTTAAGAGTAATTTCGTTAGCAAGACGAAAATATCTGATAAGAAACATTAGTTGCAGGAATGAGATTAGTTTGCTAATACTAAAAATTATTGAGAGAAGTGACCCTATATGGTTTCCATAACAACAAATTGCATGTTTTGTGAAGGTTTCCAGTGACGTTTCCGCTGATTTATGAACCAATTGTTGATCTGCTTGGGATCTAAACCTGTTGATTTTGCTAGACATACTTTCTCTCCTTCCTGCATTCACCAAAGTTTTCGATTTCATTGCTTAAATAGTTTGGAAATAAGTGAATAAAATGACTTCTCTTTTGATATTTCACAAGCTACTTACACCTGATTTATTAACCAAAAACCTCATATCCAAAAGCCGTAAAATAGTTATTTTCGTTTTTTAAATGAATAATGAAATGGTTACTTACCGTAGGATAAGGCCAATTGTAGTGAGTAGTCCACCAATTTAGCAATATTTGTCTTGCTTCTCTTGGGAATTTTCCCTTGTTGCAAAAATCTTGTTTTAGGCTACTAATATATCCACTGTACTTTCCCATTAACTTATCCTTTATTTCACTCCCTCTGTACATCTTCTGCTGATCATTATTAGCCTCAACACCAATTGTATTATCCTCCTCCACCTCTGCCTCTGCTTCTTCTTTCAAAATTCATAGAAACAGTGTAGTTATATCTGATCAATAACATGCATTGGGAAGGAGAAAGAAAATCACTAATGATTAATATTAGGTTAATGGTTAGATTTGTGAAATTGACTAATGTTGCCCTTGGATGGTCTAATCTTACCAATTGTACAAGAAAGGAATATGAGAATTATTTTAAACCATAATCAAAAGTTGAGAGGAGTAACTCCAAATTGGACCCCCTCTTTTTGTCATTTTTCATTGAAGCTCTGTAAACACTATGAACTTTAATGCTAATACATCGCTTTGCTCGTAGCTAACAGAATTTTTAGATAATCTAATTAAGATTAGCAATAGATTTGCTACCAAATTTGTTCATTCCTAATTTCTTTTTATAGTGAAATTATAAGGGCAAAGGCAAGCCCTTTTAATAATGAGTTAGGACCTTTGGTTTTCCTTGACACTAGAGAAAAATCAATAAAGTAGTGACATTGTAGTAAAGACTAAAAGGACAACAAAATATACTATATGGTAGTACTACGACATGAACAAATGACAAAGGCATATATAGGTTCGTTATGTCGTTTCAGAGTCAGAGAATCAAAATAGGTTGCTTGCATCTCTGTTTTGGTCTTTCATGTTTTCTTTTATTGCTCAAGACTCAAAGTACATATATATATCTCATCACTTCATCTCTAGTTCCAACAAAAGGAACCAAACAAGGTAAATATTTACTAATTAATGAGCACTGAATGCGTTTTTATTTTATTTTTTGGACTATTATTCAGTACATAAAAAAATAAATACGGAAAAAAGTCAAGAAAATTTAATACCTAATATTATATACATAAAATAATTTAACCTTTATACTTTTCGTGAAAGAATCAGCCACTTGGCACCGCCTTTGCATTTCACAATAGTTATCACATTTTGCTTGTCAAGCCAAGTTGATTAGGCTTTAGAGTTAAAATTTAAATTTAAATATTAAAAAATTTATACGAGAAGTATTGTAAATTATAAATTTTTTCATAGCAATAGAATAAGAACATATTTAGAAATGTTGTCAAAGTATATACAATTTAAGTCTTAGTAAATTGAACTATGACAAATATTTTATGAGGAAAGGAATAGATTTGCAAGCCATATCAAGTTGTTGTTGATTTATTTAACTAGATGATAACCTGATTTAGTTAGATATAGTTCCTACATGAAATACACCATATTTCATTGATACAAAATGTAAGGAAATAGAGAGGAGGAGCTATATATATATAACCAACCAAAAAACGAAGAATCCATGAAGTGGTAACAGTAAACCTGTCAAGGCAGTACTGACATCGCCACATAAAAGTGAAAGGGATTCATGACTCTTATCGAAAAATTATAAAAAGTGTACATAAAAATTATGTTGTGTGTATATATCAAAAATTATTTTTATGTATAGGTAAAACTTTTTTCCAAGTTAATTATCTAATCTTTTTATTAGTCATTTAAAATTGACACATGGCTTCAATGTAACCAATTAGATCTTCTTAATCAGAGCTGCCTAAGCCTAATTGCCAAAGAAAAATGATTACTTAAACCCATTTCATATTGAACATGCAAATCATAAATTGAAAGATGAAAGATATAACATGAAACAATATAAATTGGATAATAAGCTTTACACATATGATGTATTAATATTATAAAATTTAAATGTCATAAATCTGCCAACTGCTTATCTTCAACAGTGCATGGAATAACAGCTTTTCGAGATCTAGACTGGATGATACTTAAAATAAACAAAACACCACGCTGTAAAACCACGTTAATCCTTTTGATTAATTAATAGAAGCAACAAAATCAAGTGTATAACTTCTTTGTGTACTAACTGAATATATAAATGCATACGTCCATAACTTTTGTTAGTATTTAATTACTCCATATAATCAGTTATAAAGCCTTTAAAGTAGAGATTAAAAGACAATGATGAATCGAAGATTGAAACTATTGGATGTTTGAGGACGACAAGATGATGGAGATTTATTGGAAACTTAACTCTTATTCTACTTGATTCTGCCACTATATCACATGTTCATGACTATATATTTCTAAGATTCCCTCTTATCACTACTTAATTTTAGGGTTCTCTATTTTAGTTTCCTTAATTTTAGGTGCATTATTTAGGAGCTATATATGCACAACTGTGTTCAAGATCCAACTAACTTCACTTTTCCTACATATCTTGACAAATTAAGTGGAGCTGACTTTCTTTTAATTTCTCATATGAATTTTTTATATCCAGCTATTGCGGATTCTATTTTCGTATCAATACAAGATATGTCTTGTGTGCTCAATGTATATTGATGTCCATAGGAAAAAAAACTCTTATGTATTATCGAGTGAAAGTTATTGAGGTATTTGTTTTGTGTAAATAAATCTATTCGTACCGTATAAACAAGCTAGGCTACATACCAGTGTTAAAAGTGTGTGGTATGGCCTTGACACACTTGTAATTATTCGTATCCACCTACTAGATTTTAGTTTTGTCATTGATTATCATATTGAACAGTGTGATTAACTCATCAAAGAGATAACACTAATTTTCTTTTTTAACTCAATTTATATGTCATGTAGCGCTTTTCTAGAGTTAACAGCTCATCAACTTTTTGTTAGGGTATACTATTAACCATGCGGTTTTGATATAGTATTATTTATTGAACGATTGTATGTTTATTTATTTGTAT
>JBDJHY010000078.1:18022004-18035363 GCA_039654485.1 Withania somnifera
TAAATATTTTAAGGCTTATATGCCTTGAATATTTAAGGCACTATGAGACTTTTAATTTTTTTATTGTGTATCTTAATATTTTTTATGTGCGTGTATTTCAGATATTCTACTGCCTTCGAATCTTAATTTTTAAGTTTGATGTATTTTGAATTTTTAAGGTTCTGTGTATATTAAATATTTTAACGTCTGTGTATCTACATTTATTGCATGTGTATTTTAAATATTTTAATGTCTGCAAGATACATATGAATATATTTAGTATTAATTTTCATGTATTTCACAATTTTCACTCAAATCTCAGTCAATGTACCTCGTGTATCAATATATCTGTGCATAGAAAAAGAAGAAGAAGAAGAAGAAGATGAAGACACATAAAAATAACTTATATCCAGTATTAATTGCCATGCATATCACAATTTTCACCGAAATCTCAATACAGGTACTAATGTATCCGAGCATAGAAAAAGAGGAAAAAGATACATAAAAAAAAATTGTATCATGTATCAATTTTTATATATCTCATAATTTCACTCAAATCTCAATATACTAATGTATCTGTGCGTAAAAGAAGGAGGGGGACGGAAGATGCATAACAGTAATTTTAGCTCCACGTATTTTTAAGGCTCCATCTTTGATAAAAATCCGTTTGCCATCTACCTCCGACAACACCCATGTACCTATGTATCTTAAATATTTAAGGCACTTTGAATTTTTTAAATATTTTTATCCATGTATCTTAATGATTTTAATTTTCATGTATTTCACAACACATTATTAGCTATTATCGACGACGATGATGCTGGATCTGAAGTCACTAATAACGTCGGTGATGACTATGGTCTTTGTTGGAGTGACAAGTCCAAATCCGGCCATATAAGGTATGGTTATGGTGATAATGGTTGAATGTGGGTTTATAGTTCGACTGGATGAGAGAGGTTGATCGATTATGAAAAAAAGTCGAAAAAATATCTAAAATAATTATTGAAATAGATACAGAAAAAAAAAAACGTAATTGAAGGATAAAATCCAGACCTTCATATGCAATATGGAAGATATAAACTTGTTCTTATTTATGTAATTTTTAAAAAATTTATGGAAAAAAGTGTAATTACCTTATCTAAGTATTGTTATTTAGGTCATTTAAGCAATTAAAATTAAAACCGACCTTTGGGTCGGCCCACCGTAGAGATTAGGCTCGGTCCTGGATCTAAGCCCATATGCCTTGCCTAAATGAAAGGGCCGGATCTGATCCTTCCCGAGTCGGAATCCAACACTCAAGGTCGGCTTAATCCATTTGCCGCAAAAGGAGACTGTAATCGTCCATCTAATTACTCGATCAGTATCAATGGAATCCTCTGAAAAAACTGAAGAAGAAAAAGTAGCTAATGTGAGTTTTTTCCATCTAATCTTTGTTTTATGATTACTTAAAATAGTTAATTAGGTCAGTGCTCCATTCCAGATACTGTTTGGTCCAGCTAGCTGCTTTAATTGTCTTTCTTGTCATACCTGTCCCCTCCCAATGTTGTTTCATTGATATTCTTTTTACACCTTGTTTGTATGGTTGTTACCTATTTTAATTATATTTTGTTGTTAGTATAAATACATGTTTGTTTTGATTGCTTAAAATTTATTGTATCCTATGGTTAAATTCATCTTTAGTTAATGAAGAAATGTATCATTTTGGGTAACAGAACTATTTGGTGTGATCTCGTCATGATCTTTTTTCTCTTTATATATTTTTTATTAATTCTATTTTATATAGCAGCTCTACACCGTACTCTACTTTTCTTAAAGGTTTATCCTTTAAATCGTTGATCTGACAATGTGTAATGACGGAGAATAATACAATATATCCAAATGCTATACGTTAATATAATATAATACGATATAATACAGTACAATAAGATTCATTATGAAAAAATATCTAACAACCATCCAAACAAAGTGTTAATCTAAAGTGTTTATTTCCTTTTAACTCAGCTTATGGGTGTCCTAAGTATAGCCAGTTCCAAATCACGATAGCTGAAGTGTTGATGTTGGTCGTCACCAATGCAAAAATAACCAAACGATGAAGTATCTATCTATATATGAACCCAAATAGTTTGCGAGAACTGTAGTACCATTTTATTTGACTTATATAATGATTTGCTTAGCAAGACTTATCTGGTTGACCTTTATATATATATCTTTCTTTGTATATCTTTTTTTTTTCCAGACATCTCAGAAAATGGCAGGAACTGTAAACTGGGGCACTGCTACTGTAATTGGGGTATTTGCTGGCATGTTTTATGGTGGTAGCAAGGAGGCTGCTGCTTCTGTTGTTAGTAACCCTTCCCTCTGAAACTATTATTATTTCGTTCACTAATGTCCTGCAGTTGCATTTTGACTTAGGGAGATATGTTGGAGAGAAATGCTAATGTGAAGCTTTGTACAGTAGTAATATTATATTGTCTAAATACTACTAATGTGATACAAACTACACATTAGGAGTTCAGAATAAAATTTTAATTTTTTTTTAAAAGAAAAGCAGAAGAAAACTTATGTTTTTTAAAATACTGATGACCTTGTCAACTCTGTATATGTATCTTCTTCTTCAATTAAGCCTGTATAAGTAGATGCCCCTTTGAAGAAATTTGATTTCTTGCTGCTTTTTTCCAGTGGTCTGGAGGAAAGCTGCAAATAGTAGGATTTCCCCAGTCCTCTCTTCCCAAAAGGAACAGCGTGAAATTCTTTTCTTTCTGCATGGATGGTTCCTCTAGTACTCATGGGACGTTCTTCTCATTTAACAGAGCAAGGATGCAGAGGTGATGTTAAAGCTTGGGAGCACACCAGATAAGCGCGAACAGTATCGGCTCATGAGAGATGCTATGGAAAAAAGATTTATACGAGTCACCCGTGGCTCAATAGTTGGCGGAGTACGCCTTGGAATGTTTACTGCTGCTTTTTATGGATTACAGAATTTGCTTGCTGAAAAGCGTGGGGTGCATGATGTTTATAATGTTGTTGGAGCTGGTTCTGCTACAGCTGCAACATTTGGTCTAATTAGTAAGTGGCAAGTTTTGGCATCAGAACCTTTTTTGGATTATCTCCTGCCCCACTAACTCCTTTTTTTATGGTTCCAGTGCCCGGATCTCTCCAATGGCGTGCACGAAATGTGATGTTGGGTTCTGCTTTGGGTGCTGCAGTTTGCTTCCCTCTTGGTAATAGAATGTGACCTGCTTACTGATACCAATCTATTAAATTTCTCTGTATTTGCTCTAAGTTCTTAACCTTATAGTATTGCTAATGCCACTAAAACTTAGTACTCCTTCCATCACATAAATGTACCATTTGACTAGGCACAAATTTTAAGAAAGAAAGTAAGACTTTTTGAACTTGTGGCTTAAAACAAACATCAGATATTTGAGTGGTTGTAAATCATTTCATTAAGTGTAGAAGTGAAATTTTGAAGTTAAATTATCTCTAAATATAAAAAGGTGACTTTATTTTGGATTGACTAAAAAGTGCAGTGTGCCATATAAATTGAGACGGAGGGAGTATAAATTAGTGATCAGTTGATCGCAGATGATTTAACTTGTATTCCTCAAGTGTGGAGAACCATGTGAAGTAGGGACAAACAGGTGGGCGGGCTATTTTGTTTATCTTTTGCTTTACTGAAACAAACTTGTTCTATCAGGGTGGCTTCACCTGAAGCTTGTAGAGAAAGCAAATGAAGGAGCTGGGACAACTGATGGCAATGAAATGAAGGGTGGTGTAGGTGGTGCAATTGAAAGACTTGAAGGGCACTTGAACAAGTAGAATTAGGTGATGTTAAATCCACATGAACTGGAATCTGATCTTTCCTTCAGCTGTATGATGGTGATACTAGCAGAAGAAAATACTGGAGGCAAGATAAAAACAGAAAAGGCTTGATGCAGGGATCTTGTATTTTCCTTCGCTCTCTGTCAGGGAGCTTACTGCTTCCTAACTTGGCCTTCATGTTTTCCTTTGAGTGTGGAACCCTCTATGTATTGCGTGATAGGATTGTTTTGATTGTTTGCGCTCTTCATAAATGCATGGAAAGAGCGTGGATCGGCTTTTTGACGTTTCAAAGATGACTAAAAATGCGGAAGAGGGTGTGGTGCTTTGTCTCATTCCCCCTTTGTCAATATTATAGCACAAATAGTTGATTACGATCAACTTGTCAATATTAAGGCAGATATAGTTAATCATTGGAGTATAGTTTGTCGGGGTTTAAGGAATATTGATTTAGCATGGTGCCCTTTCTTTTGGCCATTATTGGTGTATCTTGGGTTGGAATGATTTGTGGTTGTGTGAAAGAATTTGTACGTTACTAGCTTTCTTAAGATGCTCAATTTTCTAAACTAGTAAACTGTCCTTTATTTGCCACAAAAATGTGACTACTATTTTGAATGCAGAACTTTTTGTCATCCAACAATTCACATTAATACATAATTCTTTTAGTTTATACTGTTTAAACGTCAAACGATTATCACCAACTCTTTACATTTCAGGAATTTCTAACACCCCCATTAAATTCATTTATCGACGCCCAAGACCACAAAATTGAAAAAAAAAAAAAAAGTGCACTACGTCGAAATGAAGCTTCCTAGCAACACTCATTCTTCTCAACCAAATTGGCCCGATCTTGGCATTTATTTCCTGCAATGCAGAGTCCATAACAAAAGTGCCACCAATAATCGCAGGAACTCCAGTTTGTGTCCGCAGTGGAAACCAAAGTGTATAATAAGAGGATGCAGCTCTGAACAGCTTGGCACTCTGGTGAACAAGGATGCAGAAACCAGTTGCCAAAAATGTTGTCAAAATTGAGTTTTGGTACACATTATATCAATCATCACCTGTAAAATAATGGCACAACAAAATTCAGTTACTGAAATTCCTAGAGGGAAAGAGATCAGAGAGAAGGATAAAAGACAACTTACTCTCAACACCAATAGACGATATGTTCTCTGGTGCTGGCTCTAATGTCTTTTTTGCTGACTCAGCTCCAAAACAGTTGCCAACTTAAATAACAAGCAGAAGCATACAGTTTAAACTTGTAAACTCTGATAGACCTCTTAAACACGATATCTCAACCCTAAACAACAAGCTACAGATATATTTGGGTATGGATGTGAATTTTTTCTTTGAGCATGGCCGTGAATGCACGGAAGCATTTCTCGAATGGAAAAAGTAGATGCTTTATTGCAATACTTTTGACTTCAGGGATTTACTTCATCATTAGCTAAAGAAATGAGACGAGGGGAGCTAGACTAATCATCCTTCATGATTCTTTCTTGTACGCTCTATCCACCGACAGAAAAGGCAAATCACAGGTGGGGAAATTTGATAAAGAATCCTTGATCTTCATTTATGAGTCATCACTTTATTTCTACCTAGTAGTGTAAGATCCTGTACTAAATTTGTTATTTTTTTAACGATGGTATCTGGGACAGCTTGCACACATGCCGCCTATTCAATTAGGTACTTGCTATCTCCCACAACATAGGGCTTAGGTAGATGGCACAAAATCACCTAGTCTTTTTTGTTCCCTTGGGATTTGGACTGAAACCTCGTGGTTCTCCATTTCATTGACCAATAGACTGTATACGTGCCTTTGCCTAGATTTATCAATTCAACCACCAGTTTTTTGTACAGTCAACATGGAAAGTGTACTTGGGGCATATCATTACTTAAGAACTCACCTTTAAATTTCCTTTTCCTGTTGGCCCTCCTCTTTTTTCTCTCTGCTTGTGTCAACTCTGTTTCATCTTTAAAATCTCTTTGCCACTAAAAATTTCCTTAGGAGCCAGCATAGCTGCATCAGAGACCGCCACAGGTGCAATCTACAATAGAACAATAATATGAGCAAATAAACTTAACAATGAATTTATGCAAGTATGATAAGTTAATCCGAAAAATAGAAGTATGTACTTATTCAGGTCAACTCACCTCTTCCATTGCAAGTGCAGTGACATTTGCTTGTATAGACATGTCTTCTATGACCTAACCAAGTTGAGTCATGGAGAAGTAACATGAGACAAACTGTTCAGAGATTTGGAAAACTCTAGCTGAATACAATGTTATAGTCAAACCGGTTTTGGGGTGAAGTGGAAATGAGATAACGCATCCAACTTCAAGCACAGTTTCTTAAACAGGATAGTGGCCTGTTTTTACATTCAAAAAAAGCATACTCAAAAATGGTGCAATTAACTAAAGCAAATAAATTCTGACTCATCCCTTCATTCCCCTCTTCGGAGCCTACCCCTTAAAAGTTGAAGTTTAAGAGATATCTTCTTCTCCTTATACATGCTGTAATTTATTAAAAGTCTGTTAACTGACAAAACTTCCACTTTCTTATTTGTGCACACAGAACCTACGGTTTACCCTACAATTGCACTCCATTAGATTACCATAATATTCACAGCAATAACATATTTCAGACTAAGATAATCATTTTTTTATAATAATTTATCAAGTAGTCAAGACATAGTGTATAATACAGGCAAGACAGGCAAATAAAACGGGTCGATGACAAAGTTAAGGAGCAAAAGAACTCCTGTAATAAAGAAGAGGCTGGATTATAGGTGAGTGATCAACACACCTCTTTTTTCTGCTCAGCTGAGAAGGATAATGCTGTTGATTCAAATCCATTCTGCTGGAGATATTCCTCCTGCAAAAACATGTAAATATATGAACTTTAGTGGCAAATGAGATCACAGATTTACTTTAGGAAGTTTGCAAATGAAGCATATGAGTACACATATTTACAGCACTAGTTGCTGTCAAAAAGTATCAATCTCCTCGAGTAATATGAATCCAAGAGCACTAACCCCATATAATCAAAAAGAAAATCAAATCATAGCATCATTAATAACAGCCATCCACCTAAAATTAGTATAGAATCCACTTGATTGGACAAGTATATATTTTCAGATAGAAATAGTATTTACCAGTTCTTTGTTATTCTCGGTGCTCTGGATGGCAAGCTAGCAGGCTTCTGAACCTCATCAAATCGTCCCTAGATATCACAAGCTGGGGGTCAGATGCTGGTTACTTTTTTTCATGCACACTCAAATGTTGGAAGGGAAGAAAAAGAAGACAGAGCAATAGCAGAAGAACAAAGCACACCGGTATGACTAGTACATCTGTATTAAAAAAATTATGAACAAACTAGTTTCCAACGAGAAAAAAACAGTTTTCTGCTTGCACCCAAACTAAATGCATCCTTTTGTTAAATTTGATAATATTAACGAAAGAATACAAATACCATTGATTGAAAAGAGAAAATAGAAAGAAGGGAGGGATACAAAAGAATGGAGGCTAATAGTAGAATGGAAGCATTAAACCCTAAAACAATACAAAAAACATTTATATAGGCTAGACTAAACTAAATAAGGAAAAATTAAATAAGGAAAAGACTATACTAAGACATAATAATCATATATAGGCTAGACTAAACTAAATAAGGAAAAGCTAAATAAGAAAAAGACTATACTAAGGCATAATAACTATTTTAACAATATGTTCTATGCAAATCTTCAGTTCTCTAAAGATAGTGGCGAATTTGAGACTCTGGTACTAGGTACTAGGTTTATTATCAATGATTTCCTGTTTGAACATGTCTTTAGCACTTCATTTGCAGGGGTCATTCCCTACAAATAATTTCGAGATTTTTTTTGAAACATAAAAAGCTTGTTTCTGAAGCTGGCTCCGACATCAGTGACTCTCTCGTTATTTTTGAAAACAGGATTTTGGCACACATGATTGCTACCCTTTTTTCCCAAGGAAGGGATCCTTGAGCAACATCTCTATAAGAGATGTTTTTGCATTATATTGCATGCTGAAAAAGTACAGGATAAATTGGGTTGCCTAGTTTTGTGAATACATGATTGAAAGTGCACAAGACTCCAATGCACCTTCAAGCCTACCATACGAACTTGTCATTACTTGCATCCTCCAAGATCATATCATTGAGTTTTCATCCCACTATGTTGTTCCAATTACTAAAACTTATGACTCTCGTACACTTGCCAGCATGGGTTATGTTCAAGTTGATGTTAAGTGGGGCAGGAAAGGCTCAGGCAAAGAAAAGTAAGAGGTTGTTAAAATCTCAAAAGTGTCAGTCGACTCAGCATCTTTCATACTCAAGGAGGCAGAAAAAATCAAGGCTCGTTTGGAGATTATTTAGAGATGAATAGTTAGGCTCCAGGAATGCAGGAATGCATGGGTAAGGTACTTCAGTTGGGTAAGGATTCAAACACAGACGTGGGAAAACTGCGCATCTCCCTGGATAAACTGAAGATGAATGACGTCTTTTCAATCAAAAAACGGCTCACCAAATTAAACTCCCTAAAAAAATCAAACTGACTTTACTCAAAATAGTCTTGCTGTTGTTGTTCCGACTTTTTATGAGACAGCCTTACTGTTGTTGTTCAGACTTTTTATAAGACCCTCTCTAGGAACATAGAGCGCTCTTATGGTTCCTTAGGCAGAAACGTCCATAATATCATGAAGTATTTTCTTGCCGCTCGTTGATGTCTCTCTCATTATATTCTGGTGTCGTTATTAGCTGTGTTTCTTTTATGGGGTGGGATGTCCCCAAAAGATGTTGATTTTTGGTTTGTAAGACTTTTTGAGGTGCTATAACCTCATAATTGTTTTTCTATTTTGTGTTTGCTATTTCTATGTGATTTTTGCTCTTCCTTTGCTATTTCTATGTGTTTGTGGTTGTTTATTTTGTTTTCTTTTATGTTCACGCCAAAGGGGGAGCCGACTAATTATAAAAGGAAGTGAACTACATTCTCTCTTTAATTTGTGTTTTATTATCAAAAAGGGAGAGATCGTTTGCCTCGATACTATGTTTGGCTAATGACAAATTTTCTTTGCAGAAATAATCAAGACGTTAAACTTGAAAAGGAAAAAGATAAAGAAGCAGATCATGACATATCAAGGAGACGATTGACGAGAATCAAGGAGATAAATCAACCAGTAATATGCCTATCAAAGGAAATCAGCCAAACTAATTTCAATCAAGAAAATTAATCAATCATTTAGGGAAATCAGCACATAAGGAAAGAGCCAAATCAAAATCAAGAAAGACCACACGATTCATGGAAAAGATGAAATGTTCAACAGTTAAAAGAAGAAGGAATCTTCACGGAAAAGATAAAATGTTCAACAGTTAAAATAAGAAGGGATCCAAACAGATTTCAAGATGCAAGAGAGGAGCACGGAATGAAGAAGATCAAGCCTAAGATTATGGATATATCTGATATGAACATAATTGGCTTGATTCATAAATCAAGGACAAATCATATGCTTGACTAAATCCCTTGAATTTCCTTATATCTCACCAGCCGAGAACTTTATATAGACACTAGCCGATTATTTTCTTTTATGCAACTTCACTTGAATTGTATTATTGATTTATATCTTTGTCTTTCATAAAATATTTATAGGTAAGTTGTGATTACAAATTGTAAGAAAAAGAAAGGAGTATATGCCACCTCTAGTTATACAAGTTGAGGTTGTGTCACTTTATTAAAAAAAAAAAAGTATTAACTCTCTATAACGTTACTTACATCCTTGGCTTAAAGGAAATCCTTAAAATCCAAGGGGACCGAACTAGGCACCACACTGGTGATCCGAACCAGTATAAAATCTCCCATCTCATTTATTTACAGCATTTCATTATTTTTTTTGTTCTATATAATTGCTACTAACTTGCAGTTGAGTCCACTATCTATACAAAAGAGTAGATTAAGTGTTAGAATTTTTAAAATTCACCCCCTGTTTCAGGTTATAAGAGTGTGCATGATATCAAGGCTGCCCGACAAAAACTTGAACCTTATAACTAAGAATACTGATGGTGTTCTTTCTTTTATATGTACAGCTCTCTGAATTTTGTACTACAAAATGAGGAAAAGAACACCTTTCGTATATGATCACCTTGAAGAGTTCTAACTGTAATAATACGAACTTCTAACATTTTTTCCACAAGAACAAGCCGTGGATGAAAATGTATTCGTTTCAGATCGTTAGTGATAATTCTACTCCTATCTAATTTCACTTTCCAAATTTCAGAATGCAGCGCTATTGTTGTTTCTTTCAGAGTCCTAGAAAAAGTAATATTTGAGAGTACTAGACCAATTGATAAACGTTAATATAGTCAAACCTACAGATTCCTGTGACTCTAGATTCCCCGCTGAATTAATTGGAACTCTCCAATCCCCTAGTTAGTTTTGTTCCCTACTCAATATGCAAGAAAAACCTAAGGAGTTCTTTACATATGTTCATTTACCCCATAACTAACTATATAGTCCCTTTCTCATCACATATTGCATAAAGCCAATTAGCTAACTTATCATTTTATTGATATGCATGGTTCATGAATGTGAAGAGACAAAATTTCCACTTGTAATCAGATGTGTAAAGTAAAAGAATAAAATAGCTTCTAGGTGCTTTATTTCTTGAATCGAGAAGATCCTTTTGAAGTGGCAATACATAGCATTTGGAATATCTAACACAAAACAAAAAAAGGCTTAGAAGACATCATATAGAAGAACTGTATCTGTTATATGTAACACATTTAATTCATGCTGCTACTGCTTTTTCGTTTAAAAGACACTGCCTTTGGCCTTCGAGTTGTGTAAACAGGAAAGATTTATTTTACTTTGTAACCCATCAGATTTCATAATAATTTTTTTGTCAATAAACTTTAAGCCCAAGTAATTAATGGCACTTCGTGAGAAGGTTGTGATCATACCTGACCACTACATGTTCCCATTTGATTAAGGAGCAGACTGCAATGATTTGTGGGTATCTTGTGATTAACCAAAGCCAATCCCCACATGCAGGTATTGTTTGACTCGGCCAGACATCTATTTATTTTATCGGATTGTGATTTTTGAAAATAAACTTTTACGACCTTTCTCCCAGTATTTTAAAAGGAAGTTTTGGGACTAGCCCAGAGGCCAGGCAATGGCAAAACATTGAGAGAAAAGAAATCATGTTGTAAGTGTCATGAGGCTTATCACTCCAGGACACAAAATAAGGGAAAACAAATGTTAGATGTCCGGGAAAGACAGGATGGTGGCCTGAGAGGAAACAATGAATAGCCTAAAGTGAAGAGGCAACGGAATAGGCTGAGGTCTCTTTGAATGCTACTACGTGTCTGGATATAGCTCCAGCGACCATCGTATAGCTGGGTCGGTAAAGAAAGATAATGTCCTTGTTGATCGATATCAGGTCAGCCCACATTTTTGTTGAGCCGTTACAAGTGGAATATATAGATGAGTTTAAACTTTAAAGACTGAATATGGAAAAAGCAATGGAATTGAGTGGCAGATGAAGGTTTTCAATAAGTTATGTCCAATTTTTAAAGGGAAGATAAATGGATAAATTTTGTCTGTTGATTTATGAATATTAAAAATAGGTGGGTCTAATATCGTTCCTGGTATGCACTAGATTGATGAAGTGGCTCCTATTGTATTGAACACTAGGCACATATTAATAGAGTATTTCTTTCCTTAAAGATGATAAGCTGGTAACCTTAATAAGGTGTAATATTAGTGGATGGAGGCAATCAGTGATATTAATTAGTATATTCAGCGCTTGCCTAGTTCAATATCGGCAAAATTATCACGAGTGGATCGGGCTGAAATTATGATTGAAAGCAAATGGTGAAGATTGAATTTGAAACTCGTTAGCATTCGGTTTCGAGTCGAATAACCATTCCAGTTTGGGTGATTTCTTTTAGTTTATTTTTGTTGATGTGTTATTGCTTCTCCCACTATTAGAGAATTTATGTAACCCTCGTCTTATCATGTTGGAACATATTTGAATCTTTAGAATCTTGTGGTTATTACCTTGAATTTGAAGAATCTTTTCAGGTTAAGTTTACACCCCTAGGTGAAGTACATCATTTATGTGAAATTTTGACTTAATATGGAATATGTTGCTCTCAAGAGAGCATATTCTTGAAATGTTCCACACGAAGAGCATATACCAGAATAAATTATTTATCATGATTAAATAAAATAAAATAAAACTATTCAAACGGAATACACAAACTAAATGCCTAGCTTCTTCCAGAGATACACAATCACTTCATCTCTTTGAGTTGCAGAAGAAGAAGCTCCACTCCATGTTCCAAAAGGTAACTGCAATATCTCCTCTTTCTTCAATATTTATGACAATGATTTCTTGGTTATTTTATACAAAGACCTTATATTATAGCGATACTTTATATTATACTATAGTTTAAAATCTAATTACTATTTTTATCGGTTTGATCCATGACCTGATTGTATAAACATAAGTGCATAAATGTATAGCCAAATTTTGGCTCTTAAATTGGTAAAAGTGGCAACTAATTACAGAGAATAAGCAGTCAGGGGAATATGAAGACACCGATATCAATTGTTTGGTCTCCTATTGTCTGTGTATTACATTATTGCAAAGTAATAATCCATGGAAATCATCTTTGACCTTCCAGAAGCCTTTTGTTTTTCGTTCCATCCAAAACAGCACAAACAATCCCCTCCACCCACAAGTTGTTTGGTGCCACAACCATGACGTGTTTCAAGATGCCCTCCAATACAAAATAAAGAGTATCTCCCTGACAGACTAACATTTATACTGCTTGAATCTTTAAAAAAAATCATTATATTCGATTAACACTACAATTTGTAAAATAGGGTTAAAGCCAAGTTGGTTAGGGGCTGATCACGTTCATTTCCTTTAGGCCATAATGCGATGGTAGTGGTTCAATTCAAGAATATAATCCGTTAAAAAAGAAGGGAAAAAAACAAGAATACAAGTAAGGAGGAGATTTAGAGCCTTCATCTGTTTAATTTCTAAGGAAGAAGATTAAAGGACTAGTATCTTGCTTTCTGGATTTTTTTTAATGCCTTGTAGCTTGTAAGCGACGGTACGCTTGACCTGAAAAGGCTATCTAATAGCACCTGCCTATCATGCTCTGACATCGCCTAAAACTGATTATAGTACGTGAGCTTGATTTTTGAGCACGGACAATCTCTTTCATTTTCGTAAAGGTGGCAGTTGGTCCGGGTTTACCCAGGAAATCAGCTCAAAAATTTCGAATCGGACCGGCTCAAGGATCGGGTCGGGTCTAATTTCGGACCCGTCCATGGGCCGGAACGGTCTGGGGTTTTTGGCTCGGATCGGCTCGGCCCGATTTTTTTTTTAATATATAGTATATATCTTGTATATATGTTGTGTATATATAGCATATTTCGTATATAACGTTAGTATATATCGTTAGTTAGTTTATAAATATATTTTTAGAATATAATATATATCAAAGTTAAGGAGAAAAACTAATTGTAAATCGGT
>JBDJHY010000078.1:18047113-18059503 GCA_039654485.1 Withania somnifera
AGTACGGGGATAACCGAGTTTCAGTTTTTAACTTGGATCTGGGCTTGTGTACGCATAAACGGGTATTTCTTCCAAGAAAATACTTGAAACAAATAACGGAATTATGAAAGAGAGATCTTACTTCTCCTTGCATTGTCCAGGCCTTCTCTTCCAAGTTTGCTTTCTCCATATCCTCAATTGTAGATCGAAGTTTTTCAAGCTCCTTTTCATGGGTAGATAGGCTTCGCTTCTTCTAGATCAGAAAAAGAACATAAGTTAGATAGAGTTAAATATTGAAATGACTTGAAGCTTAAGTATAGATCACTAACTCAGTCTCTTTATACACTTTACAACTGAAAGGACAGAGAGTACACTACCTGATTGTCATCATTATCATCAATCATGTGATCATCAGTTCCCAGGTCATCAGATAGATCAGACGATTTAACATTTTTCTTCTGTCCAGTACCCTTTTTTGTACCAAAGAAGTCCTCATATCTATGTATCATCAAGAAAATTTTGAGCAAATTAAAAGTGCATCAATGTTGAGGTAACATAGTTTAAAACCTCATTGTCATAAATAATGTGAAAAATAGTGAAAGAAAACTATCACGGAACAAGTGCAGGTGAGTCTTAATATTAAGATAAGAACAGCATATATGGAGTGTGAATCTGCAAGGTTTTGAGCTCATTTTGGAGAATTAGTACTTGGAGATACTTCGATTAAAGTTTGAAACTTAGTTAAATGAGTGTACCATCAATAGCAGCTGTTTGGTACTGCAGTGAAATATAGAGGGAGAGAGAAACCACAAATAAAGTGAAATATCAAACATAGAGGGAGAAAGAAAGCACAGGCTCCTCTGACATGTTATCAAAACCGAGAGCGTCTTCATCCAAAATCACTGATCTACTAGATTAGTACCTTCTTAATTGTCACAATGACAGAACATAGATTACAGTTGCCCGAGGAAGAAAGAACACCCTGTATCACATAATTTTGAGTCATCAAAGACTAGATAAAGACTATCTTTAAGTCATCGAAGAGCCTAATCACATAATTTTACCCAGTCATCCTCAGTTTAAGGCAATGTGGAAAATGCCACTCAGTCACCCTTCACAATCAATCTACTCTGCCATCGACATCAAAGATACTACATGATCAGCAATAAGCACCGCAAGTCTTGAAAAATAACCAGAAGAGTTTAAGTGTCTTTTAGTCAAACTGACTGAGACCTATTGCTTCGCTAGCGCCTTGAAATGATTGAACTAAGCCCAAACTATAAATAACTAAATATGTAAATTCTTCTCAAACTTTGGCAGCTAAATTTCATTTTTATATAATTTTTAATAAAACATTCAAGGGATTAATAAGTACATGGAGAAGAAGAAACACCTGGCAATTTCCGTCCCTCCATCTTCATCATCTCCGAGGCCCATAAACCCAATCTGCAAAAGAAGATAGTGGTAAAAATGAATGCGTTATCAAAGAAGCACAAATCTCCAGTCAACAATCTACTTGCCACCATGATAACAGGATAGCCAAGTCCACAAAAAACTCCATAGCAATGTCCAGGGAAAGGCCCGACTGTATTGTAGACAGACTTACCTTGCAATGCTTGAACCCGTGACCTAGCAACCCTTATTTTTAAAATCAGCAAATTCTTACCTCATCATCTTCCTCTTCGTCCCCCTCATTGGCTTCTCCACCATCTTCTTCCTCGTCCAGGTCCTGGTCCTCATCCTCGTCCTCCTTTTTGTTATTACTTCTTATCCTCGTAGTCTTCCTCTTTAACCCATACTCCCTTGCCTCATCATCATCCATATACTCTTCCAACTCATTTATCTTGAAAAACTTATCTTCCACACCCCTTACTCCACCATTCTCCTCCTCCACATCTTCCCTCTCCTCATCATCATCACCCTCCTCTTCCTCCTCCTCCTCCTCCTCCTCGTCTTTGTCCTCATCCTCATCAAAATCATCCAGACCTACATCCTTAAACTCCTCAATTTTTCCATCCGATGTCAATTCTTCTTTTGCCTTCTCTAAATTGAATATCTTAGAAATTTCATCCGGTTTCTTCTCAAATTGTCTAATCTGGCGACCGAGAGAGACAAGTAAGGGCTGAGATTGAAGGTCTATTTGCTGCCATATTTGCTCGGCATCAAAACCATCAGTCAACAGCTGAGTGAAAGGCGATTTCGGGGTATAGGGTTTGAGGGAAGAGTAAAGGTACTTGGAAGCTAATCGAGCGGCTTCGGATAGGTCAGGTGATGCTGAGAGATAAAGAGGTGGTTCAGTTGATTTAAGTCGCCGGAGGGCCACAACGCCGCCAGCATTTTGGGTGTCGTCCGCCGTGGTTGCCATGGAGGATAATGAAGTGTTCTTGTTCCCAACAATTGTAGGGTTTTAGGGTTTAAGAAGGTTTTGTTTGATTCAAATGTTTTATTTTTATTTGAGTAAAAATCCAAAATAGTCCTTTATGTTTAGGCTATTGATAAAAGTCATCCCTATACTTTGACTTATAGCACTATAATCCTTTTTCAACTATAATGATTCACTCTTTCTTGTTTGTTATAGTACTGTTTTGTAACAATTTTTTTTTTTTTTTGTAAAAATAAAATTATTTGAATTTTTTATTCATATTATTTTTTTAAGTTATGTATCTATCAAAAATGAAGTAGGATTAAGTTGTATATTATATTAGTAGACTTTATTTTATGAGTCTAATTAGGCATATTATTTTTGTATATTCTATTTTAATTCGTTCATACAAAAAAATTATTCGCATATTTTGTCTTTTATTGTCTAATGAGCATGAAAAAACTGATAGTAGTTTTTACATTGATATTATTATTGAATATTTTTTATCTTTTACTTTCATAATAGCTTAGTTAAAAAGATATTTTTGACCTTGAAAAAAAAAGTTCACTTAAATTTATAATTGTCACCTAACTTTTTTTAATTATTTTTATTTAATAAAAAAATAATTTTTCTCGTATTATCTGAATTTATATTTTTTATCTTATTTTTATTGCTTGACTAACTTGCTTTAAAAATGATCACATAAGAAACCAAATTAGAATTGGTAACAATGAAAAGAAAGAAAATTGCAAGCCTCCGAGTGATGTTGCTCCTCAGTCTTTTATATGACCATTCAAATATTTGAATTTTTTTTTATGAAAGTCATTTTTTATTTTATTTTCTTCCTTATATAGTTATTTTTTATTTTTTTAAAAAATCATTCAAATACTAGAAAAACACCACTAAATTTGTTTTAATTTTTTTTTATACAGGCATATAACTATAATGTTATGTAAAAGCTTCTTACTATTAACTTTATCAAAAAAATTCTTTCTCTTAATAAATTTTTTAATTGGCAAGTTATAATTTTTATTATATACACCCCAAATGAATTTAAATTAACATTAAATCTAATTAATTAATCTTAACAACAATAACATATATTTTTATATAATTTAATTTTGAGAGGATAAAGTGTGTAGAATCATTTTAAAATAAAATTTCATTATCCTACTTTCGATCCAATTACTCATTCATAATCTCTCAGTAGCTTCAGGACGACAACCGCTTAAATTATTGTACATTGCACAGTAAGGCTCTTCAATTTTATGTGTTCTTTCTGCTTAGCTTTTCTTTACTCATGTTGCTTCTAAAGAGAGAATTAAGTGGAAGAGGCGAAGGATAAGGTCAGTCAACTATATGAATTTTCTACTTCTCTTCATATTGTCCAGTGATAATAATTGAATGAAGTTTAGGATTAGGATTCTAATTTCTCCTTTTTTTCTACAATGTGACCTCTTATCTAATTAGTATTATTTGAGTTTTGAGTTTAGATATTACATTCCGGTGCCGACTACATTCGGATTCACGCCGGGTAGCCTCGAACCGGAGGCCTCGTACCAACAGCTCCACCACAAACTTACATTTGTAAAATTCGATTGATGTATATGTTTGTTTCGAATTGTTCATCTATTAATAAAACAGAAGATGTTTAGTGACTCTATTTTCTGATTCTTTTCTCGCTGCATCGAACAGTTGGTTAACAGGCTACAAATCACAAAAGCTGATTGTTCAGAGAAGCCTATCTACTTAATGGGAAATCCCTGAACTTTTTACACAGGGGGTGATTATAAGTGTACTAATTCGACGGAGGTGATTCATTTTTCCTACATTGAATTGATAATTTATGTATTAAGACGATTTTGTACACTTGGTTTATTCTAGTTCTTTCTCTTTTACTTTTTTTTTTTTTTTATGGTTGTGTGTAGATGATGAAATATCAACTGTATGGTGTGTAACGAGTCCACCATATAAAATTGGCAGAATTCATATGCAGCGTGATACCTAACTATTTAATGGTGAGTCTTGACCGTCTAGTATTCCAAAAGTTGACAAGAATATATTTTAATACTACATATTATTCACATCTACATGTTGTTGTGTTGAGGTCGTGACAAATTTCCTACAAAGAGATTGAGATACTTTCCTGTGGATTTGTTGTTGCTCCGCCTGCTATAGACACCGAGGGAGTTCACTACTTCAAGATCACCACTCAAGGCTTAATTTAATTTTCATATTAACATGTAAACACATCTAATTGAAGCTAGAGAATTGAGGACGAGAAAGGCTGGATTAAAGTCGTATGTAGGAAAATTTATGATAATAGTTGTTTAAAGTGTTTATTTCAAGGACATAAAGAGAAAGGTGAGCGGAAAAAAACCATTTTTTCTACTGTTTTAGTGATTTAGGGTATGATTCCTGTATTTACAAGTTTTGTTGATATTTCTATTTGAACAACTCTGCTAATCTGTTTGTAACTTACCAGAAAATGAGAAGTAAAATAATTTTAAGTAAATGTGGCGGGTAAAATTCTTTTGAACTTATGAAGTAACAACTTCAACATCAACTGCTCCACAATCCCAGACTAGGCTACTAGCATATGTTCTTAAATGATTTTATTACTAATGATGTACGAGACATCTGTGAGTCTTGGCATTGATTGGATTACATTAAAAGCATTGATATTGTAATGACACCTAAAATATACATTAGAATTTGAAGTTTGCTGCTATCTCTCTTTGTTATTGCTGGCGCTTTCCTTGATGGATGGGTCAGCTTTTCTATATTCTTGCAAAAATGTACATATTGTTTTTCACATTTGTATTATATAGAAAGATGAGTTAAGATCCATGTTCGACGTGTCTGTTTCATGCCATTTATTCAACTTTTTGAGGTTAAATTCAACATAACAGATACTTTGGGTGCTTTGTTTCCTTATAGTGCACATTTACTCTATGAAATCTCTTAATTCTGACATTTATTGGTTACTTTTATTCGCTCTTATACTGCTTGTCATATCTGAATTTCACATGGCTTTGTCACTATTTTATTAGGTAAAACTAAAAATATATCAATATGTTTCATGAACCAATATGTCATGCCCGTGCTTGGCACGGGCATCACTCATCTAAGTTTCCCATAAGAATGAAACACGGGATTATCATAGTTGTTTCTCAATACCACCATGTTCAACAAGCCAACAATGGCTTCTACGAGTCTGGATATGGTATTGAATCCGAATTTGATTACTTAGAAACAAAAATTGAGAAGAAAAAAAATGGAAAATACTTGCTTGAGTTTCATTGCTTATTTATTACTTTTGATGGCAGAGTTTTCTTGGGAATTTCGGCAACTACTGGAGTTTCATGCCTTGTCAAAGACGACCTTGCGTTTCCCAAGTGGGTTTTCCGAACATATATCTTTTCTCTCTCACCCTCCCCCCCCCCCCCTAATTTTAGTGAATATTTTGAATTTTTCTGTTTCCCTTGCATAGCTAGTATGGAAAACCCAAGAAATGAAGCTTATGGGTAAACATGCCTGTTCTAGTTTTCTGCTGTTGGTCTGTTCCAGAATGCTAGGAAGGATAACATAGCTTAGGAATGGAAGAACTTGGAAATTTTTCTTTAGTATTAAAGTAGAAAGTCTAGCTGATTTAGTGGAGAATCTGAAGAACAGTATCCAAATTAATTGGTTTTAGGTTGTTCCTTTTTGGAAATTTGCAACATCTTCAGTCATAAAGTTAAATAACATGTGAGTGTTGGTTAGAGCTAAGAAATGAGATATATAGCTTGGGCCTTCTGACGTTCAGTTAGTTTCCAATTTTGATATTTCTTTCTGTCAGCTTTTCTTTTTTCATTTGATAAAATGTACTGGGTTGCGGTTGTTGTTGTTGTTGTTTTGGTAAAAAATAGGTTGAGATTTTCAGTTTTGCACTTCAGTTGATGGGTCAATAGGATTACATAGAATTTTGATACATAAATAAAAATATCATTTCATTTGGGAAACTCTATCAGTTTACTGTAGGTATGGATATCTTTAGATTCTGTATTTTTCATATTGAAGAATGAACAGTAACGTTGTTCCTATTAGCTAGAGATTTAGTTTTGTTGGCGAACAAATCAAGGTTAATGAAACAAGAGGAGGATCCAGAAAGCCATAACTTTGTTTTATTTCATTGCAGCACTTTGTAGATGCTTTCGTGATGCATGTATAATGGTGCTTTTAAGCTGTATGCATTTTCTTAGTTACCATTTTAATCAAACTTTTTGTGGTTGTGGGTAGGTGCATGGTCTAGATAATTAGCTGGTTGGTTTATTTAGTTACTGTAGCAATTTTTGCACAAAAAATAATGTCAAAGGAAGTTTTAGGTTGCTGAAATGAAGAAGATGCTATAAATAACCAATACAGCTATCAGTATTCACATCAGACACATTTTTTTCCTTAAGGTTTTCATACCAGAAAGTTATTTCTTTGGAGCATGAGCAAACATTACAACATCCACTTTAGAGACATTTTTAGATGTTTGATGCATCAGAAATTCTTGTATTGAGACTTGGTAAAAAGAAATGCTGTTGTGAATGTGTGAACAGCTCATTTGATTATCTACCATTCATCACAATAAGCGTTTCTTTTTCAATGTTTACGTGGATATCAGTCCAACATATATTGCAGGAAAGGAATGGCATATTGCTCGGGAAAAACAACTATACAAGCTCTGTAGAATATACTGGAGTTCCTTTAACAGAAATTCCTCGTGTTCCAAATGCGGCCAGTCAAAATGAGCTTCCTCCGCTTGTTAGTGCGTTAAAAGCTTCAGCTGAAGAAAATGCTGCAAGTTTTCATTTTCCTGGCCATAACAGAGGACAAGCAGCACCATCATCGTTGACTCAGCTCATTGGTGCAAAACCATTTCTTCATGATTTGCCTGAGCTTCCCGAGCTTGGCAATCTCTTTTCACCAGACGGTCCCATTTTAGAAGCACAAAAACGAGCGGCAAGACTTTTTGGAGCATCGGAAACATGGTTCCTTGTTGGCGGTAGTACATGTGGAATTCAGGCAGCCATTATGGCTACTTGTTCACCTGGAGACACTCTTATTCTCCCGCGGAATTCTCATATCTCAGCCATATCTTCCATGGTATTGTCTGATGCACTCCCTAAGTATATCGTCCCTGAACATGATTTCAAGTGGGATGTTGCTGGTGGCATCACTCCATCACAGGCAAGTACAACATCATGAGATGCAGCTTTCTCAAAGTTGTCTTTCTGTAAGAATTGAATTATGTTGAATGCACAAGTGGAAATAAAAGTTTAAAATTGTGCAAGCTAGTGATTATTTATGAAAGTATTTAAAAGACAATTCGGCTTGTATTCATGTAATGGTGAAGTTCTTGTTGTGTAGGTGAATGACACAATCAAAGAGCTAGAAATGGACGGACGGAAAGCAGCTGCCCTTTTCGTTGTTTCCCCTACCTATCATGGTATATGCAGCAACTTGGATGAGATTTGTCATATTTGTCACTCTTATAACATTCCCGTAATTGTAGATGAGGCTCATGGGGCCCATTTAGGATTTCATTCAGAGCTGCCTAGCTCTTCCCTCAGCCAGGGAGCTGATCTTGCTGTACAGTCTACTCACAAAGTTTTGGGTGCGCTTACACAATCATCAATGTTGCACATGCAAGGAGATCTTGTAGATAGAGAAAGAATCAGCAGAAGCCTACAAATGCTTCAAAGTAGTAGCCCTAGTTATCTGCTTTTAGCATCTCTGGATGCTGCCAGGGCCCAAGTAAGTGAAAATAGAGAAGCTATTTTTGACAAAGCAATAGACTTGGCTCTGGAAGCAAGAAGCTTGATTAGTAAAATTCCTGGAATCTCTGTCCTTGAGTTTCCAAGTTTCTCTAGTTCTTTTCATATTGACCCACTGCGACTCACCATTGGTGTATGGCAATTAGGTCTTTCAGGTTTTGAAGCAGATGATATATTAAGCAATGATTTTGGTGTTGTTTGTGAACTTGTTGGGACCAAATCTTTTACTTTGGCATTCAACTTAGGTATCAAAGAGATCATGTCGTTCGGCTTGTAGCTGGTCTAAAGCATCTATCACAAACTTCTCGCTTTCATCAACCTGTGAAAGATGAAGGCAAAATGTAAATCATTTCGCGTGCCTTGATGATGTTAGAATAAGCAGGAGCCCTAGAGAGGCCTTCTTTGCTACAAAACGTAAAGTCAGCATTAGAGATAGCCTCGGTGAAATATGTGGAGAGCTTGTATGTCCTTATCCACCTGGTATTCCAATGCTAATTCCTGGTGAGATCATCACAGAAGCAGCATTGAATTGTCTCCTGGAGATAGAAGCAAGGGTGCTGTTATTACTGGAGCAGCTGATTGCTCCCTATCATCTATAGTTGTTTGTGTTACCTAAGCATTCTTCCAGCACCTTTGTTAAGAAGCCTGGAATAAGTAGTTGAAGGACAAATACCAATGACTTTGGTGTTAGTCCACTCTGCATTTGCATTCGAGATCTTAGGCTGTATTTGTTTTTGTTAAAATTATGATGTTTGAATCTAAAAGCACGGCTGAATGGTCCTTTCCTATATAGCGACTAGTCGTTTTGGGTATCATTGGAGTTCAAAGCAACTTCTTTCATAGCTTTCAATGGGAACTGCCCATTAATATTTTACCAAATTGTCTATTAATGTGTGAAATTGGTAATTTTATTTGGCTCTGTATTATTTTGATTTAATTTTTCGATTTTTAATGTTGTGAGAATAAAAATTTTGTGACTTGAAGGTTATGAGTTTGAGCTTTGAAAATAATCTCCGACAAAAATGCAAAATAAGACTGTGCACAATAAACTTTTTAGTCGGACTTTTTTTGAAACTTAATGAATGGGCTGCATAATACTTAGTACTCAATACTTATAAATATTTGTGTAGCAAGTAATTTATACTGAAATCATATTTTATCTTCTTCCTTTTTTATAAAATACATTTAAATTCTAAATATCTATCATAAAATAATAAAAAATATGATAAAACACAATACTAATTTCAATTTCAATTTTATAAATTTTAATTAAAGTAATAGTAATATTTTTAAACTCCCCTTCCTCGTACATTGGTAATTTTTGTCTTTTATGATATGGATTTGACTGCTACACCTTTCTTATCCAACTGTAATAAAATAGTCGAGAGTTCCAAATAAAAATTCTTCCTTCCTTGTCTCTCTCTCTCTCTCTCTCTCTCTCTCTAATGCTCAGGTGAGTTGATCGTCAAGGTTGGTTTTTTTCTCCTTCTATCACTAGTTTCAACTACTTATCCGAAAACTTTTAAGTTCTAATTCAATTAGATAAAATAAAATTAAATGACAGCTGCGTATGCCTCCAGATTTGAACTGAAACTAATAAATTCATTGTTCCTTTTATCGAATCTGGATGAAGATCTTCATTTTTTCCCCTGAATTTGGTGGATTTTGTTTAATTCACTGTATAATTTGGATTATTTTTTTTTGGATTGTTGTTATTCCGATGAAAATGGGAGAGGGGACAGAGAAGAAGTTATCTTGTGTGTCAACTCTTCTTGTGATCCACTGCTAGGTCAGTCTGATGTACTAAAGCTTCCGTTATGCACGGGTCCGTGACCACAGGGGTATTGAAAAGGGATTAGATTTATATGAAATCATGGATGAGAGAGAATTTATATGCAGCACGGATATGGGTGAAAATAGTGATAAATTTTTCCTATCAAAAAATTCTTGTGAAAATGGAAGCTTTGGGGTTAGTGGAGGTCCATTGCAAGTCAAACCTATGGGGATTGATGATGATTTGGAGTTCGTTAGCGATGTGAAAATCATGGGAGAGATTTTGGAAGGATCAACCTTGCAATCTGGTGGAGCTGATCTTGTAAGATGTTCAGAAGAAAGTGAGGCGTCATCAAAATATGAACATTCAGATGGCGAGGGCTCAATGTTTGGAGGAATTATTAATGATGAGAATGAGAAGAACTTCAGTTCTTATTATGGAAGAGAGGCAAAGCGATCTCTTGAAGGAAATGACAAGGATGAAATTAAGTTGGGTATGAGTTCCGCAATAGCCTTTGGTTCGGAGGATTGGGACGATTTCATGCAGGAAAATGGAGAATTTACTCTCTCTTCAATGGTTCATGAAGAACTTCGGCCTGAAAAGCGGCCTACTATTAGAAGTGAGAATGAATGTTTGAATACTGCTACCACCATTGTCGTTGAGTACTCTAGTGTAGGTCTAGCAATTCCTAAAGAAGAGGACCTTCCAAGTAATCACAACCCAGCTGGTCATAACTTAACCAACCACCTTACTACCTGTTCTGTGGACCCTTTGAGTCCTTTGTACCATAGTAAATCTGAGTTTGTTGAAGATGAGAACACCGTGAAGAGTCAAATCCAACCCATCAGTGGATCAGCGAAGTTCCTTGAGCAGTCTTCTGCTTTCAAATTGTTTAAACATGACGGAAGTCCCCAAACACAAATAGAAGAAGTTCCTATCAAAGAGGATCTAAAAGTTGAAGACGATCAATGGGAAGTGAAACATCAAGATGCCTATAATGAGGAAGTAATTCATATCTGTGATGATCTTGTTTCCAGAAAAGTGGAGCAAAAGCACAGGAACTTCTTATTGGACCCTTTAACTCATCCTGATCGAAAAGAATATCATTCATCTACAGAAACTTCCAAGGATATAAAGTTACAAATATCAACAGACAAAAGCTCATATACATCATTAGCATCAGTGACTCATGATGGTACAAATGCTGAAAGTACCTCCCGTTCAGTTGGTTGCTCTGAAGATCATCTTGAATCTAAGGTAAATTGTTGACAAATATATATAAGGATATTGCATGCTTATATATTTTAGATGAACTCAGTGAAGGTTACAAATACATACCATGTTCTCCGTCAAACAGGTAACAATAAAAGTTGGTATCACTTGCTTGTTTTGCTTTTAATAATCTCCTTGAACTGTGAAATTTAATTGGTGACCTATATTACTACAGTAACTAAGCGTATTCATTTCACAATGCTTTGTACTCATTACATATATCTATCTGCTAGGTGAAGGTCTTTTACCTGGTTTTATTTTTAGTAATGAGTTGGTAGAAGCATGCCAGGAATTGTGAAAAATACTTCTTGAGGGGCTCTTCTATGGAAAAGCTATAAATCTGAAATACATAAGGTGGATTTGTAAGTGGGGGAAATTATTTTGTTTATCGAAGACCGACTCCGTCACATAAAACTTCTCTTCTTTCACCACTTGAAGTAATTATCTGATTAAACAATTTGATTTTTCAATCCGAAATTTAAGCTTGTTTAACACAACATACTGAATAGTTTTTTCATCAGGAGGTATATCAGTTAAACCTCCACCTTTGCCATCGACTGGAAAATGGTGGATTGTATATAATTTCCTGATCTTTGCTTATGTACACTGATCTAAATACAGAAGATAAACATTTTTTCTTGTAATCCTACATATAAGAATCTGCAAACACTGCAACATGTAAAGCTGGTTGAATGCATGAAAAAGTCTATCTGCTTGTTGGAATGGAACACTGTGAGTTGAATGTCTTAGACCTCGAGTATACTATTAAGAACTGATAAAGATCTGATTCATGAAATTGTAGATACTAGAAAGAAAGGCTTGTGTAGAGAAAGAAGAAAGTTTCAGAGTCATAAATGATAAGGTGCTTATTTATATGCTGTGGAGTCAAAAAATGAATCTTTGATACTTTGACTTGTTAATTTGGAGTGCTTTTGTGTTGGAACTCCTCAAGGGTCCACTTATTTTCGTAAGCCTTGTACTTTTTGGATCACATACTGATTCTTTCCCGAGTGCAAGGACTTCCAGTGACTTTGTTATTGTGCTTATGGCCCTTCTGTTTGGCTAGTCAGGGTCCTTTGGTTCATGCTTATGTAGCACATAGATCAACAGAAGAAATCTATATCGTCATGTATAATTTTCTGAGTGATGATTATTGCTCGCAGTACTTATTGTTTTCATGTTGTTCAATCTTTATA
>JBDJHY010000078.1:18196426-18208950 GCA_039654485.1 Withania somnifera
GAACTCTTTGCTTTTGAATCCAATACATGAGTAAATTTAAACTGCAGATCTGGCAATCTTTGATTTCTTTTCAGGATAATAAATGATGCGAACATGGAGCATAGTTATGGAGGTCTCCTGTGGACATTGAGGTGTGTTCTCCCTGATTTTCGTTGATTTGTTAGCTTTATTGCATTGCGCTGGACATGTGGCACTGACTAGTCTTCTATATAAATTATCATTGTTTCTGTTACTTCTATTTACTGTTGGCTTTCTAAATTTGACTATACTGCTCCATAAGATTCTGCATTGGAATGCTAATATATAGGAGTAATTTGTTTCTTCTTTCACATTTTCTTCTCAAATTTACTCTCAACCTATCTAGGAGTCTTCAAGGACTTTCTTTGATGCTGCTGTTTCCTGTTCCAGCACTGCAAACATCATCGGAGTTGTCTTCAACTTTGAGTGGGGTAATAGTCTGATCTTTCTAAATATGTTGACTTATTCAAGTTTTGACACTTTGGTGTTCTGTTGTTCAAGTAATTTCATGGCCCTGTTTGGTCTTTTGCTGTTAAATATTGAGAAATTTTTTGTTGCCTTATAGCTAGGTAAGATTGTTATTTGAATATTGAATCATTTGAATTTTTGAGTTGCTCCATCTTTCTTGTACTCATGTGTTCACAAATTTTCCTTCAAATTTGATGAAGTGACCTTTCTAACCTTTCTGCGTATGATTATTGAGAATATTGAAATGGTGTTATTTTAGCAAGACTTGATTGACTTAAATTAAATACTGCAATTAATTTGCTATCATTTGTTAAATGTTCTGAATTTGTCTTTGAAGTAGTTTTAGCTCGTTTAAGATGATTATTAAGCCCATTTTGTGCATAGCTGTTATTCTTTTTTTAATAGGTCACTTGGCGATTGGTGGTCCTTGGCAACAATTTTTTAGTGACAACCCCATAAAATTCATCTGTTGTTTTTTGGTTTAATTCTTTCGAACGTGGTTGCTAAACTTAGCTCTTGACTGTGTTTGCAGGTTGAAACAGGTTGGCATACGATATGGAACTGCGTTATTGGTGGTCTGCCCACTTTCAGTACTTTTACAGCAATTGTAAGTTGTGACTTTATTAATCTTCTGAAGATGGATTCCTGTTTCTTTATCTAGTATCTGGGTGTTATATAATACTAGCAATGTGCTTCCAAATACTGGCAGACTTTTCTTTAGTCAAATATATTTTTTCCAATAAGGAAATTTGATCGAAGCTACATGCAGGATAGGTAGTAGATTCTGGGCATGAATAACTTAAAATGCATCCAGGGCAAGTAAATTAACTCATCTAGAATCCTCTTTTTTTTGCATCCCATTTTTTTACAACACAATTTGCCTGCAATATATATGGGTTTAATTGAATTTACATGTTATGTAATGTTAAGGTCATAAACAATATGATGATTGGTAAGGTGATAAACAATATGATGATTTTAGAAGCAAATACAAAGTAAGTTTAGTGGGATAAAACCATCATATCGTGGTGAAACTGATCTTGACAGGTCTTGGATAACTCCATTTGGAGCCTGTTTGGATTGACTTATTTAGGTACTTTTAAGCCAAAATAGCTTTTAAGCAATTTTATATTGCTTGAATAAAATTAATTAGTGCTTTTAAGCACTAACTTTTAATCTATAGTAACAAAAATAAGTGAAAAGCTACAAGTCATAAACCCATCCAAACAGGCCCTTACTCGTTCTTAGTGAGTAAGTTTTTTGTTGGTTTGTTTGATAAATCTCTTTCTTAGTTTATTGTTTAAGCCATGATACCCTCCTATTGGAAGAATCTTTATCTGAAAGCAGTCATGAATATCATTTTACTTCAATTGCTAAAAGTCCTTCAGTTCTATTTGCCCTTCACGCTGATGATTAATACAGTTGCAGTCACATAATAATTATGATGTTTAATTTGCAAGGACTACTTAGTGTCAAATACCAATCATAAGTCTTTTAAAGCTGAATGTGCTTTTATTAACCGGATTTACTTTGCATTGCAATTAGGTGATTTGTAATTTGAAATATTGGGTATGTTGTTATAATTGGAAAGAAAGAAGACAGAATGCAAGTGATTCTTCCTCGGCTATTTAGATATCGGTTGTCTGCCTTTGTTGACTCCAGCAGTATCAATATAGTTTTAGGATATTTATGTCTGGACGCCTTTCTAATGGCATTTTGTTTACTTTACCAAGAAAAAGGATTCTTATGTCGGGAAGAGTATATATTCGTAAACTTTAGTTGCTTAGATGTTACTAAAGCAATGTGAGTTTTTGTCCTATTTGCTGGTTATTTCATATAATCTGTCTTTTGTCTCTTCAAATTACCAGCTAACTATGTTTTCCCGAAAGCAACTGATTACTTTGTCGGAAAATGTCTGAAGGAGTACGAAATCATTGTCTTGATAAGGTAATAAAATTTTATTAACAACTGGGTCCAAAGAGCTCATACACAAGGTGTATACCAAAAATAGGGAACCTACAAAAAGGATATGGTTTTCTACGAACAATACCCAGGAACTTCATGGGCGCACCAAAAATCTAGAAGGTATAAGAGGCTGCTCCTCAATTTTACAAAATTAATGTCTACACCCTCACAACTCACCTATTTATTTCTCTTCATATGATCCACATTAATGCAAGAGGAACGATATTCTACTCCCTGCGTCTTCTTCTCCACGTTACCACTCTTTCAGCTAAAGAGAGCTTTCACATACCCACTCAATTCCAAATCATATCAGGATTCCTGCAATAGTCTTGAAGCTACATGAAAATGCAGAAGAAGATTATCAACATCCTCATGCGAACCCTTGCACATAAAGCATGAACTAACATAAGTAACGTTTCCTTTTCCTCAGATTCTCAACCATCAAGATCGATCCCCTTGGTGCTAACCAAATGAAAAAACACACCTTACATGGTATCTTAGGGATCCAAATCAATTGATATGGAACGACAATCTCTTCCCTCCACAAAAGCTTCTCGTAAAAGAGTAATAACAATGATGAAAGTCAAAAATTGGTTCATCCTGATATTCATAATTGTTTTGAGGACCTTAAGTTATGTAATGTTTTTATCCAAAAGTACTTCATTTATGAATGTTTGTTTCGTTAATGAGCCTTGAAAGTTTCTTTAAGAAAAAATTAACTGAAGCCACGATGTGTTTGGGAATGCAAGTTCCCCAACAAATAAAAAGACAAAAGGTGATGCAAGTAACAGGTAACAGATCAGATCGTCTTCAACACATCTTCAGTCTGAACAACTGGTGGGACAAAAACAAAGCAAGTGAAATGTCTTCTGTTAATGAAACTATATCTGTTCTTTAATTTGTGTGCAAGCAGTTTTTTCTTGGGTGACTTTACAGAGTTTCTTAAGTCTAAGACAAGTTATTAGGCTACTCCTTTACTTTCTTCTTTCCGTATATGTGCAGGTGGATGCTGCATTAATGCTACTTAGAAACTTAATACTCAGTGTGAGCATTATTCTTTTGCATAAATTGTGATATTTTCCCGACTTATTTCTGTTGGAATATTTTCTAGGTCTTCCTCTTTAGATATGTAGCTACATCAGTATGTTAATGTCTTTGCTTTGTTATTTCTTTTAGGATACAACAAATGCATATCTTGTGCCCCAGGACTTGTGGGATCTTCGATTACTTAAACGTGTACCATCAATGTAAGTAATATTTTATTTTCTTATAATTACACGGGAATTAGTATATGGACCTCATCTATAGAAGATTCCTTGTTTCTTTTTGGTGCACTGACGAGGTTCCTTGTTGTATAGAAGATTGTGTGTCTTTCTTAAAAGACCATCTCTTTTGTAGGCTTTCTACTTTTTGGTATATCTCTTGTATACGAACTCTGCACATTCTTTTAATGAATTTATTTACCTTATTTAAGAAGAAGTCTTTGCTTCCATAGTATTCAATGACTAGACTCTCTTCTTTTATGTCCTTTGAGATTATATGATTATTCCATGATAATTTTTGATATAGTTTGATCGCTTATGAAACTCGACTTGAAATATTCTAGTTGTTACTCTTTTAGATCTGCTCTGATTTTTATCTTTCTTCGTCTTTTCACTTTGATTTTCAGATCTGTTTTGTGCTTCATTTCATGTTACTTTTCAAGAAACGGCTACCAAGTAAGCGCTCCTTTAATAAGTTCGATTCCTTTTCACTTTATTGTCTATGCTTTTCTAACAAGGGTTAGGAAAGAACTGCATCATAATCATTTGATTAAGGCATGGCCGTGAACACAATTCTTGAGATCATTCATCTTGCTCTTTTGGTGGATGCACATAGATAATGTCTTAGCTCTGCAGACATTTGTAAAAGTTTTTTTTTATTCCACTCTTCAAAGTGTTTATAAGAGTTGCAGTTTTCTCCCTGGGATTTAGAGGAAAAGGATAGCTGCTATTCCATCTTTACTAGTTTTATATCCTCTAAAAAGTTATACAATAATGGCTGCCTTTTTTAAAAAGTCAACATCTCAAAAAACCAATTTCTTTATTGCATCAGCACCAAGGATTATAATTTCTAACAATTTACCACCGAGGATTTTATTACACTTTTGATAAGTTAGCATGAAGGTTTTTACAAGGTAAAAGCTACATTGCGGATGAAACTTCTGAAAGACGAATCATCTAACGTGAAAGAGTAGATTAGAAAAATTTGATTTCTGTTAAAAAAAAAAAAAAACCAAGAATTTGATTTATCTGCAGAATCTTTTTACTACTAATCCAATCAAGTGAAAGCTGACTTGTTATATGCGATACTGGATCTTGGTCATCCTTGCAAGTCTCTTGTAGTAGGCTAACAAAATGACAAACGGCCATGATGAACCAACAATAGATCGAAAAGACCTACTAGTTGGAGATTCAGTGCTCTTAATTGTTTAGAGATTTTCTCTGTCAGAAGCAGGGAATAGATTTTTTGTACTTTTAGATCATTGCTTGGATTCATGTTTTAGAAAGCTAGCATAACTACCCTGCTGAGCATACTAAGTTACTCGGACTCGGGTGCGGGTATCTGACATGGGTTGATTTGGTGTACGTATCCAGATATGGATACGGGTGCGGGGATTCGGCTAGAGAAATCCGACTTATAAAAATATAGTTATAAGATATAGAAATATTTTGTGAAATTATTTTTTTAAAAATAAAACTCACGTGTTTTTTTTTAAATTGAAGTCTGGCCATTAGGGTCATTTTATTAAAACCAAAAAAAAACTAGGCCCAAATAAATGGCCCAAACCCAGTTCAATCAATAAGATTAGACCTTAGAATTAGAAATGATTTCTCAATCTGTCAGACGAGACAAATTACTCACGTGCTTGCAAAACTCAAATTTCACCACTCTATGGAATACTCCGGCGCCGGAATCCAATTTTCCGATAGGAAAAACTTGCCTGAATCAAATTTTCCAAACAGTGAAGCCATGGAAATGATAACTGTACGCTCGAGTCAATCGTAAAGGGAACAATCAAAAGTAAGACAAACAAGCCCAGAAAAAGGAAAAACAAAAGTAATCCATAGATCAACATCATTCTTCATCTTCTCATATAATATTGAAGGTATGTGATTTCTCGTATCTTAAATTTGTTGTATCTTTTATTTTGATAAATTAAAGTCTTAATTTTTCCCCAAATTTGTTCTCGACTCTGGTCAAAGTATCTGGACAATCAGACACGCACCCCGCACCTGCACCCGTGTCGTGTCTAGACGGGTTCGGCGGCTAAAACGAAGAGTCCGCGCAACATTGGAACCCGTACTGAAATAAAGGTTGTAGTTTTGGACTTCTCATTTATTTGGGTGAAGAATTAAAAAAGGCTCTAGGTAAGGCTTTGTTCTCAGGTACGTGATTGATGTAGCATCTATGTGGCTTGAATATCTGGAGCTTTGTTTTCAGGCTTTGTGAGATTGATTTAGTAGTGTATCCTGGAGCTTATCTCTTTGAATTTTAAGGTGGTAAAATTGCAGACCATCGCTAAATTGCTTTGCCGGGTGCTCATCTTCTATTTCTTATTTCTAATCACTGCATTCTGGTACCAGAGTGAGTTTTTATAATTTCTGAGTTGAGTTTTTATAATTTCTGAGTATCTCGTATAGCTATATGGAATGTAGAGGACTTCTGGATATTGTGAAGATGTTGAAAGCCTGAGTTGGATAAATCATGTCAAGATGCCCATTCCCACATCTTTTAAATTGCTGATTTTTTATCACGTATGCCGTAGGCCATTTCGAAGGGGAGCTTGGAGCAACAGTAAAGTTGTATCCATGTGACCTATAATTCATAGGTTCGAGCCATAGAAGCAACCAACTAATGATTGCATTAGGGTAGACCGCCTCGTTTACATTCCTTGGGCTGTGACCTGTGACCCTTTCCTGAACCCTGAGTAGGAGCTTTGTGCGTTGGGTTGCCTTTTATGCCATAGGTCATTTATCAACAACAACAAATACCCAGATATTCTCGGGGTCTGGAGAGGATAGAGTGCAGGTAGTCCATATCAATACTTAAGGGCCAGGTAGAAAGACTGTTTCTGAAAGACCCTCGGTTCAAATCAATATAATCAGAAAACGTCATAATATAAAGACAAGGGACAATGGGAAGTAAAAACAACTAATAGTAACAGATACAAGGCTATCCCCAAATAATAGTACACACGAGCTACAAGAAGCAACATACCTCACTAGAACTCTGGAGCCCTACACTATAATCAAGATACTATGGGTCCTAAGCCTAAAAGATAGACAAAACAATCGACCTACTTACAAACACTAACCCCAACTTACTGACCTTCTACCCTAATACTCATCCTCCACCTCTTTCTGTCTAGGATCATGTACTCGGTAAGCTGTAACTGCTTCAAATTCTTCCTAATTACCTCTCTCTCCAATATTTTGTCGGTCTACCTCTAACTCTCTTGAAACTATCAATCGCCAACTTCTCATACCTACGCACTGGGGCAATCGTGTCGCTCCTTATCATATGTCCGAACAATCTCAGCCTCGCCTCCCCTTTCTATTTTCCACCGAAATCACTCCTACCATGTCTCTAATAGCCTCATTCCGGATTCTATCACATCTATTAAACCTTTACATTCATCACAACATCCTCATCTCCGTCACCTTCAACTTTTGGATGTAGAAATTCTTGACCGGCCAACACTCAGCCTCATACAACATAGCTGGTCTAACTGCCATTCAGTAATAACTTTCCTTTCAATTGAAGAGGACCAAATGGATAGATTCTAAAGCACAGGATGTGGACGAATATCAGTTGTGGTACGTATGGGGGAGTGACGAATAGGAATGGGGTAGGGATTTTATTAGATGATAAGCTTAGGTAGCAGGTGGTAAAAGTTAAGAGGATTAACGATAGGAGATGTTGATTAAGTTGGTGGTTGAAGGGTCTACTTGAAATATTATGTCGAGGTGCATGGAGGCTTTGGTTTGGGGAAAAGAAATGAAGGAGGAGTTACACTTTTGGATTTTGCTAGCCTTTGGGTTAGTAGTAGCGAATTCGAGCTTTTCAAAGGAGGAACATTTGGTCACCTTTCGTAATTCGGTGGCTAAGACCCAGATAGACTTTTTCTCTTTAGGAAGGGGAATAAGAGTACTTGTAGAGATTGTAAGGTCATCCCGAGTGAGAACCTTTCAACTCAACATGAGCTTTTAGTGATGGATTTGGAGATAAAGAAGATGAGGAAGAATTGGGTTGTGGATGATCGACGAACGATCAGATGAGGTAGCTTGATTATGGCCAGTGCCCAGAGATAAGGGAGAGGTTAATGGATATGGGGGCTTGGGAGAGCGGTGGGGATGCAGATAGTATGTGGGATAAGATCGGCAGTTGCATTAGTGACACGACTAGAGAAGTGTTGGGTATTTCAAGAGGTTGTTTTGGTAGACGTCAAGGGGACTAGCGGTGGAATGGAGTAGTTTAAGGGAAGGTAGAGGCAAAGAAAGAGGCTTACGTGAAGTTGGTGGAGAGTAAGACCGTGGAGGAAAAAAAGGCGAAGTTGGCGATTACGACAGATAAGACAACAACTTTTGAAAACTATATGAAAAATTGAAGGGTACTGGAGAGGAGAAGAAATTATACAGGGCGAGAGAGCGTAGGACGTGTGACCTTGATCAAGTGAAGTGCATCAAGGAAGAGGACAGTAAAGTTTTGTTAAAGGAGGTTCTTATAAGGAGAGATGGCGATCTTACTTCCATAAGGTCTTGAATGATCAAGAGATACATGCGTCGTTCTAGGTGATTTGGAACACTCTAAGAGATGTCGTGATTATGGCTATTGTAGGCGTTTTATGCTTGAGGAGGTTAAGCGTAAGGGTAAGGGTGACTGGGCCAGACGAGACTCCGGTGGATTTCTGGAAGGGATCTGGCGGGGGCAGGTATGATATGATTGACCAAGTTGTTTAATGTCATTTTCAGGACGACGAAGATGCATGAGGCTTAGAGATGGAGTACAATGATATCTTTGTACAAGAAACATGAGGGACATTCAAAATTGCAACAATTATAGGGGTATCAAATTGTTAAGTCACACGATGAAGGTGTGGGAAAAGGTAGTGGAGTTGAGATTGAGGAAGATTGTGACTTTGTGAGAATTAGTTCGGATTCATGCAGGTCGCTCAATTACGAAGGCGATTCATCTGATAAGAAGATTGGTGGAGAAGTACATGGAAAGGTAGAGGGACTTACATATGGTATTCATTGATTTAGAGAAGGCTTACGATAAAGTTTCTAGAGAGGTTTTGTGGAGGTGTTTGGAGGCTAGAGGTATTTTCATTAGGTTGATTAAGGATATGTACGATGGAGCCAAGACTAGTATAAGAACAACTAGAGGAGACTCTGATCATTTTTCCATTATGATAGGGTTGCATCAAAGATCAACTTAGCTCATTTTTATTTGTCTTGGTGATGGATGCTTTTATGCAAGAAATATATTCCAAGACCATACTCTTAACCTAGCTGTATCCTTAACCCGCCCACCTCTTCTGTCCCTTGCCCCCACCCCCGCCCTCAACTTGGATCTTGCTCCCTACTGATGACATGAACCTATTCTACTATCTTCTGCCAAAGCTACTAAAGAAAAGGGAAGCTTAAGAACTAAAAACTCAAGCAGGAACTACTAAAATAGCAAGCACTGAGCCAATGCCTATACACAATACACTACACCACCTTAAACACAACAAGTCAATAGGCAGTAAGAAACTTTCAATCTAACTAACTAGTCTATCAAGAACAAGAATAATAGCCAAGAAAGATAAAATAAAAAAAGAAAAGAAAGAAGAAAAAAGTATAGATGACAGTACTATAGATGACAGTACTGTAGTGAACAGAAAATATAGGGATAGAAATCACTGGGATTTAGCGAAAAGAATGGAAGGATGAACTTCTTGTTTGATTTTGATGACGAAATTGGTCGCTGATAACTTGTCTTTTGAATCTGTCTCACACGAACGCACCTGCAAGAAATCAAAGAAACGGAATAGAAAACTAGAAAGAATTGCACCCATCAGTAGTTCATCGGTAAATATGCTGGAACTTGCCGGGAAATTGACTAGAGGTTCCAAAAACTCGTCGGAAACACTCTGGCGCGTGGTATATCCTGCCGAAAATTGGTTCACCGTCGACGACGAGATGGACGGCGATGATGGATGATGATGGTGTTGCGGGGATGATAGTGTCAAATGTTCCATTTCACCGGCGAAAGTGACTGGCGGCAGGCAATCAAGATCCCGTGACAGAAGAAGAGCAAGTTGAAGCAGAACTCGACGTGAACCTGCTTGAGATTTTCCGAGCTTGATCTTTCCGGAAGGGATGATGGAATCGCGGCGGAAGAGTTCTCCGGAAAGTTGGAAAGCGGTGCAAGTAGAAAAGAGCTCTACAAATCAAGAGAGAGAGTGAATCTGTATGTTTTTCTTCCCAAAAAATTTATTGAGGGTGAGTCACAAAAAACTAAATTTGTGGGAGCGCTTATTCTACACTCCCATAGGCCATTTATCAAAGATTCATATTCAGCGGGATAAGCTTTGAATGGGTTATTCCTTGACCTAGTGTGATGGGTTATTCGTTGACCTAGTGTATAGAAATTTTGGCAGAGTTGTCATCATAATTTGGCAACACAATTATCCGATCTCAGATGCTTTGTCGGAGATTCCAGATTTGATTGCTAACCATGACATATTCTGTTAACCGTTGCAACCCGTCTAAGAAAATAATATCTGAAATTTTTCCGTTAGATTAAGGAAACTCCCCAAATGCTTCTAGTATTGCAAATAAGTCAAGGAGATTTAAGTACAGAAAATTTTAATTTTTGAGGGAGATGCCTCGAAGAATCCTGGTGATCTCTTCTTTAAAGTTGGCAAGTGCTTCAAGAGGATCTCTTCTTGATTTTTGAGGGAGATGGCTCGAAGAATCCTGATTGGTAGATGAAAATATCAAACATGTGAAATGCCTCTTATCTTTGTGGTCCTTGAGATACACTTTACACTCTTACATCATGATAGACGTATTCGCATGGTATGAAAATGGACCTCCGGCCTAGTTCAACTCCAAAAGCTACCTTGAGAGTGTAGAACTGTCCAACATCATGTAAACAAACTATAGTCATTATCCTCAACCAATGTTGGACTTTAATATCCTTTCTGCACAACCAGTAGAGGAACAAAGAGACTTGACAGAAGATATCTTCACACCAAGCTTTTGAACCATACTGGTGTAGACTGGCGCAACACGCTCATCGGCGATGAAAACATCATCACCGAGCACAGCATAAGACAGAAAAGTCTCTTCAGAGTATACCTTCTCTGCTGCAAGGTCTGACTCTACTACACCATATTAATGAAATGATTTCTTAGGCTTAGCTAATTAACTCAAACCCCAACGCTATATTATGATTAAAAAAATTATCCATAATCATATAACAAGGAGACAACAAAGATGCTAACATTATTGTTTCTGACTTGTATTCGACTCACAAGTAGAAAGTTTCTGCTGCCCTTTAAATTTGCCAAATGGGGCTAACAATGGAATTAAAAAAATGCCAAAAGCAAAATAAGCTGACCAATTCTTAAATAATATCCTTTTTTTATTTAAATACTTGGATTTTGTCGATATGCAACTTAAGTATAAACTAATTATATATTATGTCATTAACTGTATATACAACCCTTAATTTAATGAAAGGCCAAAACTTATTATACTTGAAAGAGAACCATTACTGACAAAATCCATCCAAGTATGTACTCTCTCCTGCCCTTTAAGTTGTTGCGCTTATTAAACATAGAAAAATTAAGTATTTGATTCTGCTTTTGCCCTAAATAAATAGGTGAGAGATCGATGGGGGCGAAAAAGAGTTATATTAATTTGATATTAAGAAGTAAATAATATTAATTTACTTAAATGCTCAATTATGTAGAAAAAAACAATATATTCATAACATTCACAATAAATAAAATTTGAGAAGAATAAAATATAGCGTGGAGTAGGATACTTGATCACTTTAGTCAACAATGAGAGCTTAAAAGCCAAAAATTGAGACAAACGCGTGTATTATTTGCTAATTAGTTTCAGCTGTTGTTATCCTTTGACTCTGTAATAAAGTCAACTCAATTTATCTTTAAAATATTCAAAAAACAAAACTAGCTTGTGTGTAAAGAGGAAAAAAGAAATCTGCTGTTTTTAATAATATTTTCAGTCTTTAAATAGCCCTCAAACTTCACATTTTTAGCCATCAAAAAAGTCAGCGCCATTATCACTATTCAATATTTTCCCTCTCCTTTTTCCTTTTTAGCTTATGATGATAATGGATTGGGGTCTTCAAGCTGTTGTTATTGGATCATCAACTTCATGTAGTGATTTCTATGGAGCAAATAATATTGATTTTTCTCCTGATTTGGGTTTTCAAGAAAGTGAGTATTTATCTTTTTCTCATCATCATGAGATGAAAAAAGAGGTTTTTAGTGATGAATTAGAAGAACTTTACAAGCCATTTTATCATGTTGGTGGACAAAATATGTTGATGGGATCTTCAATTTCATTACTTCCCAAAGAAGTTAAAGAAGAGAAGAGAGTAGAAGAGCAACGACATGAACAACAAGTGGTGGCTGTTACTACTAGTACATATGTACCCAAGTACAAAAAACGGTGAGGACAATTAATGGTGTACACATGTCTAGATCAGTTTGTATATATTACGAATACAAGCTTAACCATATTTAACTCTGACAAATAAGAAAAAAATCAATAACTATGATATTTTTGACTTAGATCTGTTGAGATTTGAAATTGAAATCTCATAATTTTCTTCTTAATTTATGTGATTTTGGTTGGTTAAATATATGCATGTTGTTTGACATAGAATTTTTTCTTTTAACAGGAAAAATGAACAGAAGAGAGTGGTGCTTCGGTTAACAGCAGAAGATCTTTCTTCTGATAAATGGGCTTGGAGAAAATATGGTCAAAAACCCATTAAAGGCTCTCCTT
>JBDJHY010000078.1:18209050-18219940 GCA_039654485.1 Withania somnifera
ACTTACTATCCACTTGCTAGGCCACGGAACCTGCTAACAAAAACAACGTTAGCTGCGTGAAGTGGAGTACGCATCTTCTACTCCTGGGTTAGACATCTCAAGTGTAGATGATATAACTTGTGTGCCTCAGGGATGAGTCTTTTTCTGAAGCCATGTTGAGAAACTGGACCTTTGGCGTAGCTCAGCCTGAAAAGCCAGCTCAAGAGGGTGGGGAATGTCCACGATCATAGAGATACTGCAACCATACTCTCAATCAACGTGAAAGTAGAATACAGAAAGTAACTGAAGTTTGATGGTTTTATCTAAAAGATTTAGTGTGGTGAGAGTGTTAAGTGTTAGTATTAAAATGTTAAAAAGGTTAGAATTTTTGACATGTTAAGTTGTTGCTTTTTGATGTTCTCCATCATTGGTCTAATGTGGTAGTGTCTTGTATTCTACACCTATAAATAGGTGCATATCAAGGCATTCTTCACATATGCTAACTCTAACTCTTAACATTCTGACAACTTGTTTTGATCTTTTTCCATGGTCAATGGTTTGTATAGTTCTGCCCTCTGCTTTATTATGCTTTGGTGATGCGTTTGGGTAATTAACTTGCTTATGTATCTTCTTTATTCCTGTCTTTTAAAATAATATCTTCTTTTCTTCTTTTTTTCTGTAGGGTGATCTTAGAGACACTTTATATTTGAGGCAAAATCTTTTGAGAGCTGTTTTGGCTTTTCCTTTCTGGAAGGTTTGTCTATAATATACTGTTATATGATTGTCAATTTTTTGGATAAAATAATAATTTATTGATGTTTTAGGGTAACGAAACCTCATATACAAGTAGTATACTAAAGGTAAGGAAACTACAAAAATAAGTTATTTTCCAGTCCCTAGAAAAGACAAATAATCATCTATACAAATAGGGATCTTTTGGATGCACCAAAACTTAACAAAAAGAAAAGAGAGTTCCTAATCTGTGCAAGATCATATTCTCCCTCTGGAGGCATCAGTTCCTTTTCCTTCAAAGCATCCTCATAAGTGTAATTATCCGTTAATTGGTGTTGGCTGACGATGGTGACTGAAAATGTGAAGGACATGAAAGATGCAATCCACTACTAACCTGGTATTCAGCCACTGATCTCTAGTCTCTACAACAAAAAATTATCTCCTCTACAGCATCTCTTCCCCTACCCAGAACCTTGTCCCCAAGAAATTCAGATTGTCAATCATATGTCTCACACTCAGACTGCCACACTTAAAATTGAAGAGTTAACTTCCTTTTCTCCATGGGATGATGTTCTATTCACTTTCATCTAATGGAAAAATCCCCTGGAACTGTTCGTTTATATCTTCCAAACTAGCTGAGTAGTTGATCAGATATGTAAAGAAGTGGGGAACTGGGGGAGTCTGCTTTAGGTCAGGCAGTTTCTTCCTATGCAAGAGAATTTTGTTGCTGAATTGCTAATTTTGATATCTTGAGCACTGGGGCTCCATGCTGTGCTTTCTTTATAACTGGTTCCCGGGGGCAGTTCCGAATAAGTGTAGGAAGAGAATTCCACCTTGCATCGAGTAATCTGTACAAAGTTGAGACCTTGTGTCACTTCTTGAGGTGGTTCACTGCTCGTGAGATAATCTTCTGCTATCTTAATTGTTGGAACCAAACAATTATCCCTCTTTGATGTCTCTATTGCCCATGCTCTGGTGCTTTTCACTTGGGTTCTTCTTGTGACCTCTTTCTACAGCTTTGTCCTCTTGCCCAAAAACAGAGGAAAAAACATTTGTAAAACTGGATGTTCCTGTCCTAACAACCTTTATTGTTAAGGAATTCTGTTGGTGAACCAATTACAACCCTGTAGAACCTGACCGAACGCATGCAAAATTGATCATGCTTTCCACTTGGTGAAAAAACCTCTTTCATAGCAAACTCCAGAAAGCCCCAGTTAACATGGTAATATGGTTCCTCAAAATCAGGTTAAATTGACACTCCAGGATCCTCTCCTTTCAAACTGAAGTGAATCCACTCAAGATATTGCTTTAAGAGTTTAAAGACAATATTTCACAATTATGTTGCCTGTTCTGAGCCAAAGCACTAGGTATTTTTGTTAATGGTGGTGTGCTGCTTTTCACTTGTAGGAATGTTCAATGTTGAACAAACAGCTGGTTGCTGTATTGCCAACAGCTGTTTATGCTCTCTGTACCGGTGGTACACCGTTGCTCGGTAAAGGACTTTCCCCATCATACTACATTCCTGAAAGTGTGGATGATGTGAAGGTATATAATGTTGTTTCTGGATAATTTTATGCTTATACCTAATCTCTCTCTCCTGAATAGTTGACTAAGATGCTGAAATACCTATTGTTGTAGGTCGGGGATCACACACATGAAAGTGTGCATGATTTTCTTGAATGTTCTGTTGAAGTTCTTGCAAGGATTGGCCGGGAATCTGATCTGAAGGTGTTCAGTCTTTTGGTGTGTTTTCTTCTCTTTGTGGTCAAGGTCTTCATCTCAATAGACTTTTAACTGGATTCAGGACGTTCTACCACCTCGTTGCCAAAGCGTACGTCTTCCCCGACAGATCAGAGATCGACTTTGTCACGAAGTTGAAAATCACATTCTTGAAATTATTAAAGATGAAGAACATGAAAAGATGCTTCTATCTGATGTCATCTTCCTGTGTGCTATTTTATCAAACTTCATGTATTGTTCATATAGTACAAGGTATGTCCTTTTCTCCTTAATGTTTGCAAGATTCAGTCTCATTCTTAATGTTGTCTCTGTTAATAACATGAATACATGTTTGCATACTGGTATGTCATTGGCATTGAACTGATTTTGACATTCTCTTTTTGCTCTCTGCTTATTAAGTTCCATCTCCTGCTTGCAATGGGAAGCCTAATCTTTCTGTTTGTCTTACACTTCATGTGGTGTTCACTCTTAGGATAGGAGAAGAAATTGTGCCTTGCCTTGCCACTCTGAGTCAATACGTGTCGAAGTTGTTGGATCGAGCTACTTGCATCTTAGAGAAGAGTTATGATGACCTTGTTTGTGGTTTGTTGGGTTCAAGGTCAAAATTTGACACAATTGGCACCATGCATGTGTCCTTTGAAAGTTTTCTATGCTCCCCGTTATTTAATGAAATGCAAGCCAACAACAGCATAGACATATTAGCTGCAGTAATCCAATCTTTGGAGAGGCTTCTGGAGGTTCTTGCTAAACTGCATGAAGGATTCTCAAGTAGTGGAAGTAATATTCATTCAAAGAGGGGTGACCTTGACTCTTCTTCATCTGTTTCTAGTCAAGATTTTCATCCAGTACAGAGCCGTACTAGTATGATCATAGACATGGAGTTGGATATGAACATTGGTTCTAAAGATACTGACTCTGTGAACATTGGGGGAAAAGCTACTGGCGATATATTGGTTTCATCTGTAAATCGGAGAATGGAAGTCATATTGATCATCACAAAACTCTTTTCAGCTTTACCATTTAATACATGGGATGTCATGTTTGAGCTCATGGAGAAGGAAAGTGATCCAAGGGTAACTCTTTTGGAATTAACTTTTCTGGGATTGTTTCTTGATGGTACTGCATTTGTTGATGAATGTCTTGCTGACTTTTGATTTCTATTAGGTCCTGGAATTGATCATACACAGTCTTTGTCAGCATCCTCATTGGTCTTCCAGTAGGAAGTTCTTAAATTTGGTAATGTATCTCCTTGATGTTTATTTGTCTTCGTTACTACAAGTTATTTATGCTTTTAAAACTCTGATAGTTACGTAATTCTTATTCTCTCTACAGATTACATCCTTAAATGATTTCCTAGACATACAGACAAATCTCAAGGTCCAGTCTCTAAATGTGCTAGCTGCCATCTGCAGTTTGTTGGAGAGACTGTTATTTGCGAAGTACACAAAGAGGACTCGCTCTTCAGGGGAAAGATTGTCTGAAGAGGTATAATGGTATACCTTAATCTGCATACTACATGGTGCTAAATGTAGTTCTAGTTAAACCAAGCTATGTATTCTAAAGGAAGTTCCATTTATATAACATGATTGTTAGAGTTCTTTCCTGCAGTGTACACTGGTAATGCTTCTCCTGTTGCATGCTGTTGTCGTTTTAAGGCTTTTTCGGATTGTATAGTATGTCAAAACTTCATTCTGAATAATTGTGTACTCTGTATCAAGTAAATTCTATAGGATAAAATGAATTAGTAAGTCTGGATATCTTTGATAGGAATATGGACCTCTTTAGCAGATACTTCACAAACTTACAATCGGTCACCTGAAGGATTGGAACTAGGACGTTAAATTGTTTTTAAGTTCCCTAAGTTAGTTAATTGACATGATAGATTAATGCTTTAACAGATTTCTTACTTGAGATATCTCACTAATTGTTTCCCATTAAATCTCTCCCTTTTGGGGACATCTGGTAAAATTTGAACGGTACGGATTCCTATTTAATCATTATAAACTGGATTTCCTTTGTCATACCCTTAAAGTAGAAGTGTCAGGATCTTACTGTGATTTATTATAAAAATTCAAATTTCTTGCCTTATAGAAGTAGAAGAAAATAAGATCCCATGTTGAGATTACCAGTAAAAAAAAAGATGAAGAAAACTGCTCCATCCAATGCAATTTAAATATTGGTCGGCGTGAAATGGAAGAATATCTATCAAAGATAACCTGGATGAACCTCCTTATGACAAAACATTGTTGATATACATACTTCTTTTTTGTTCTTCTGATGAAATATTTGCTCTTTTATAGTCCAAAGGTTAGATATTTCTACTGACATCACTGCTAGATATGTGATGCCCCTTAATGCCTTATTCTCATAATGTTTTAGTTTGTTCTTTTTTAATCAGGTGGAAAGCTGTTTTCCTTGGTGTTGTTACTTCTCTCCTTTCTTGAACAATAGAATCTCTTTTCTTGTTCCTAACAAAAATTTCTCAATTTGCATGTCCTGTGAAATGGGGTTGTAGGGCTTGATTTCTCTTGGAGACCTGGTGAACAAAATTGCTGACAGTGACCTCTTTGATTGGGTTGGCCGGACCAAGCTTATTCATTGCATTTGCAATTTCATTTTAGTGGATCCTCAAACTGGTCAGGTATCACCTTCTAAAATCTTGATAAAGAAAGATTGGGAATGAGGTCACTTTTCCTTTTTGTCCAGTTTCATTTTAATTTCTGGTCTACAAAAACATCATTTAACACATGCTTCAAATTTGAACAGTCCATGATTGAGAAGCTGTTGCTGATGCTTCACGACCCTGATTATCGAGTTAGGTTATGCTTTGGTCAGCGGGTTGGTGTGCTTTTCCAAACTTGGGATGGTCATTTTGAACTGTTCCAGGACATATGGTACGATGCTTAGTTTTTTCATTTGCTTTTTGGTGCATTTTTACCCTTTTAAGTCTGTCAAAGGCTAATTGCTTGGCAGAGATAACTATCCTAATAAATCTCAAGTGAAGTAGCATGGTTATTAGTTATCACACGGTCAATTATATTATGACATAGAACTTCGTGGAAGTTTACTCAAAAGTTAAATGAAGACAATATAGAATATAGATAAAAAATTGCTCAAAAGCTTAATTAGAAAAATACTGTGAGTACGCATTGATTAGCTTTTCTAACATAGTGCATGCTATAAGTCTTCTCTACTTAAGTACGTGGGGATAACTGTGGTTGGAGTAAAACATGAACCTAATTTTTTTGTGCTTCCAATAGAAATAAGATGTTGCTTTTAATCCTTGCATGGATAATCTACAAACTATTCCATCTACCCCTTTAAAGAGCCATACCATTTTGTTTGAAGCAAGAACAACTGCTTACATTTAAAGAAAAAAGTACATGCAGAATGAGAGTTTTAGAATGATATTGATGTTCTACTGTAATTCATCTTTTGTTTGTTGAAATAGTGATGGTCTTTCATTGCCTCCGGGGATTAGCACAACTGCCAAAGGTTGAGGGACTTGTGTCTTAGGTCACAGGTTCGAGTCCTTTGCCAAGCGAACTAACTTTGGTACTTAAGTGGAGAAAAGGTTAGAGGGGTGATCTCATCATACCCGATATTCGAAGGATGTGGTTGGCCCAAATGTCCGGTTCCAGACAGTTCTCTTGGTCATAAAAAAATATTGATCATCCTTTTCCCTTGATTTTATAAATTCATTTCGATTAGTTTGGTAATGTCTAAATGGGTCTATGGAATTAGAAAGGGAAGATTAACCAATAAAATTTTGGGGTAAAGTCCTTGTATATTTTACATGACTGAGCCCAAATTTATTTAGTATTTGTTAGTCTTTCACTTTATCAGAAATTATGAGTTATTATTCATTAGCATCTGACAGATTGTCTTTATCTTTTGGGCAAGTTTCCACTGCCATCTTGATCTGTAATGGACCCTATATGGCTTCGTATGCTTATTATGTTGACTTAGTATAGTATTCTGGGCGTAGGAGGGAAAGAAGATATCACTGGATATAAGAGTATTTTTCCTAATTGGAGAATAGCCTCTTATTTGTTATTGCTTTTTCTGCATCCATGAGGTTCCTTTATGCATAGTAGATTGTATTCATTCGTAGAAAACTGTATATTCTTTTTGTAGGTTTTCTGCTTTCTTGGTGTACTACTTGTATACAGGCGTTTCTGCACATATGTTCAATTAAACTTATTTTTTTAATAAGAGAAACATGGAATATGCAAGTCTAGAAGTTTGAAGTTGCACTTTTTCTTGTTTGTGGAAGGATCACAGATCCAATCAAAAAATTTTATGTAATAGGTGGAGTAGCCCAAGACCTTATAAAATCAATTGGAAATTTCTTACACAAGTAATTCTAACTGTTATATTTGTGTAACACCATCCGGTATCTGTAGTTGTTTGTGGGGTTTACATGTGGACACTTTTTTTTCTAGTTTTTTTTTTTGGTTAAATGAGTTTAGCTTTTAAGAAAGCTCTACAGGCTTGTGAGTAGGACTAGTGTAGAGAGCCGCTCAAGAGGCTGAGAGGGGGTTTGAGGTTGAGATAGTATGCTTTAGAAGTGCGCTTGAAGTGAAAGATGCCTAGAGAGATAATAGTTGTAGTAATGGCCTTACCAGTAGAAAAACAGGTTTACAAAAGTTCGGCTCTAATATCATGTAATCTATCCGTCACTTAATTTTCTTTTGGTGCACCCATAGAGTTCCCAATTGTATAGAAGATTGACTGGAGGTTGTAGAGAATCATTTTTGGTTGTATATTCTTTACTTTTTGGTATATCCATTGTATACAGCCTGGCCTTTGTCTATGTTTATGAATGAATATACGTTTACTTGATCAAGAAAAAAATTATGTATTTCTTCCTTTTCAATTTGTTTGTCTGGTTTTGAGTTTGATTGATATAAAGTTTAAGAAATTAGAAGACTTTAGAATCTTGTGATATTAAATTAACGAGATGTAGAATGTACCAAGCTTTAATCTTATGGTCTTAAACATGCCATGCGGAAAATTAAACATAAAAAGTTGCCAAAAAAGAAAGAGATATTCTTTTTGAAACGGATTAAAAATGAGAATAAGTCAAATAAATTGAAACGGAGGGAGGAAAAGAATATGAGCATCCAATCGGAAACTTTTAGAAAATGTGTCAAGTAGCCCATGCCCATTATAAATTTCCTTCCAGAAACCCTACATAATATTGTATATCTTTATCAAGTGTAATGGAAGTGATATTGAGGCCTGAGATTTGTGAAAATTGGAAGAAGGAATGTGCAAAATCTCAATGAATGACAAGGGTATTAGAGGAGTGGGGGGGGGGGGCAGCTTTATTTTCCTGTTTCATAATCAAACTGGTAATTCATGATCATTTTAATTTACCTTTAGCAATTTCCCTTACCAGCGTCTTTTATCCTATTTTGCCTATAATAGTCAGGCCAATTTTGAGTTGCATTATGTGATCATTTAGCAGGAATATCTCCTCTACTTCTTTTATGTAGTTTCAGTTTTTAGGTTTCTCTTAATTCATACCATTGCCTTTCATGGTTGTTTAATCTTTTTTCTCTCTTCTGTTAGCATTTAAGTTTTTGATTGTTTTCACATTTTCAATTATTCACATTTTCAATTATTCTGTTCCAGTTCAAATTTTGGCACAAAGCTTGTGACTTGCTCCAGAGAGAAACTGGTGACGGTGAAGGAAGTCTTAGCTGCTGGTCCTCAGCCTCGTACCATATTGGAAACCACAATTGTAACCCTAGCTCACCTTGCACTGCACAGTGAAAAGATTGAATTAGAGGTATTCATGAGGCTGGTTTTATTTGGATTTACCACAAAAAAAGAGAGGCTGGTTTTGCTTGATAATTTTCATTTTCTGGGCTAAAAAATGTGAACATATTTTTCTTTCCTAGGAAGATACGGTAACAATTTAAATGGATGCTAGGTTGATTTTTGAAGGAGTTATGTTTTTTCATTCAAAATATTGTCTTTGCGTGAACCTTTTCCTTGCGGTAAGAGGTCATCAGGTCCAATTTTATTGAAGTTGAGATTCAATTTATTTAGCTGTGTCATGATTTTGCTTACTTTAAGATGTTCCAATTTAGCATGTGTATCCATCACATCTTTATCTTGAATGTGTTTCCTCACTTTGTTGTTGTTACCCAGTTGACACTTTGACATGATGAACATGCTTTACATCTGATATGCTTAAGGGGATGCTATTACAGTGACATATTAATTGGCTGTATTGATTATTTTGCTTTACATAGATTAATCCCAAGTTCAGTGTCATGGAGTCTAAATTAAGTTGTAGCCACCTAAATCAAAGGTTTTTGAAAGAATGAGCTTTAGCGTCGAATTGACAACTGATTTGCCTAAAGTGGCTAATGTAGCATTTTTACTTGGTCAAATGGTGTTTTAAATTATATTTCACTGATCAAGAGTAGCATTACTGTAATTTTTGTTCTTGGAAGGAATATTAGCACCTAGTGGATTTGGGCATAACACCCTCATCTAATAATCTACGTTGCCAGCTGTGTATGTAGCTTGGCCTAATTAGGCTAATTTGTAGATCCTTGTAGATCCACTTGGTAAAACTTGAAGTCCCTAGACTTTGGTGAGGTATAGGGAGCCCATCCAACATAGGGTTGTATGTTGCACCCCGTGTATATTCATAGGGTATGTCAGAAACTCCCAGTATTGTTCAGCGGCTGAATAGAAAGAGTTTATTTCATACTAATGTAGTAGTATAGGAACTATTCAGATTTTGGTGAAGTTACAAATTAGAAGAATGAGTCTAAAATATTTTCAAATTAAGCTTTACTCATATTCCCTAAAGATGAAGTTGTACTATTATTCGAGAGTGCATGTAGATCACTTCACCCAAGATTAATTATTTTTACTTTATGAGGTTATATGTGTCTAATTTGTTGTTTTGCAGGCTGTTTTTATGGTATGTGTTATTGCTGCTATTAACCCTTGTTTAAGGTAATCAAAAAGTCATTACTTGGTCATGTTTTCCTGGGAGATCACCTTGTTCTTATATTATCCTCTTTTCAGGCGACTTGTAATCGCTGCCCTTAATAATCTGTCAAGGGAGTTGAATTATACTTCTAGGTCAAAGGTTTGACTAAATCTCCAATAATCTTTGTTTATGTTGTTTAAAGAGCATAGCAATCAGCCTTAAAATACTTGATCAGGAAGTGCGAGATTGTTAACTTGCTTGGTCCTTAAATCATTTTTCTCCCTGGCACAATCTTGACTGTTTGCAGTACATGGAAGAACTTATGGCGTCAGTCCTCTTTAGTTGGGTTGCTACTGGTGTAAGTTTAGCTTCTCTTCTCGAGGTAATGTGTGGGTTCTTTCTAATTATTAACAATACGTTGTGACCTGAATAGCTAACACATTAATTATATGTCACGTCAGGCGAGGAATCTGTTTGTTTTCAATGTAGAGCCTATCAATTTCATTCAGTCCTGCTCCCGTTGGCTTCTTCCTTCCTTACTCTTGCATGGTGACATCTCCAGCTTGAAATGGATTTCGATGGTTGGAGTTTCTTTTAATCATTTTTCACTCAGTTACAATTTTAAGTTAGTCATAGACTTGTATATGACTAAGTATGATTTCTCTGGTATTCTTCTGGTGCTTGCGCTACAAATTCCATGCTTCCTCTGTTGAATATTCGCTGTATTTAGGCACTGTTCTGTTCCATACCTGAAATTTCTACATTTTTATCTTTTGCAGGCTGCTTGTGAGCCTCTTTCTGAAATGATTAAGAATCACTTTGTGGATATTTTCTCTGTTTGTATTGCGTTACACTGCAGTAAGAAGGCTGGATGGGAGAAGGGATCAACTGTACTTGAAAGTTCAATTCTGGATATTGCTAAAATATCTGAAATTGAAAGAGATAAGCTTATAAAGACACACATGGTATGACACTCCTTCATATACATTCAAGTTGACATTTTCATGATTTATCTAAAAATCAGGTGTTTACTATGCGAGGAAGTTGCTGAAATTTATCTTGTTGTGTAGATACATGAACCTCACATCTGATTGCATAAGTATGGAATAACATCTGTTTCTCTGCATAGCAGTGGTTCCTATGGAGAGTAGTGTTTGGTGCTATAATGTGATATCAGTGCTTCATTTTTTATGTCAACGTTTCTCTACGTTCACACGAAAAATCGATCTTCTTTCCCAAATTTTTTCTAAATAATTCCACCACATGCTTATGCAGGTTTCAATCGTCAATACAATTCTCTCTCTTGCTTCAACAGCCGCAGACCCTGCTCTCCCTTTATTCTCCAAGGAAACAATTGCACGTGCAATTATGATAGTTGTCGATGGATTCTTGGAGATGTGCAGTATCTCCTCTTGGTCATTTTGTGATCTTATGTTGTTGTGGCATGTTTTCTCTAAATTTTCTTTTACTGCTTTCTT
>JBDJHY010000078.1:18222003-18235947 GCA_039654485.1 Withania somnifera
TTTTGGTTTAATAACTGTATTCTTTACAGGTTTGATTTGATAATTAGGTTTTTGATTGATTTGATTTAAGCATTTTGGTAGTCGCTAAAAAAGGAAGGTAGTTTGGTCACTATTTATAGTGAGTGTCTACTATCACAGGTCAATAGTTATTGCACCTTAATTTATCCCCATACAATTAAAATACTCCTCTGTTTCAATTTGTTTGTTTTACTTTCTTTTTTATTCCGTTTAAGAAAGAGTACCTCTTATTTTTTTTTTTTTGATTCTAACTTTCTACATGGCATGTTTAAGGGCCCTAGATTAAAGGCTATTTGGTACATACATATCTTTAGTTTAAGACCATAATATTCAGAAGTCCTCGTTACTTTCTTAAACTCCGTAACAAGTCAAAACCCGACAAATAAATTGAAACAAAGGGAGTATTAATTAAGCCTTTTATTTTATCCACTACTAGGCTAAACCACTATTCATTTTTAGACTTAAAACTCCAAATTCCAAAAGAAAATTTAAATCATGTGAAGGATTATAAGATGGAGTGAGAATTTAGTACACAAGTTAAAAAGAACTCAGTTATCTAGCATCCTGTATAGAATGCTACACTAACACACAATAAATAGATGAAAATGTAGAAAAAAAGTATTAAAACAGGTGAAAAAAATTGATACAATTCACAATTTTAGGGAAGAAATGTATTTTCCTTCCTGTTTTCACTTAATTAAGCTTCTAGTTAGACTCATTTCAATTAGGGGTGTCTAAATTAGCACATTAAAGTATGATTCACTCAACTCGCCTATATTTTGTGTGTCTCTCTTTTGATTTTGTGTGTCTCTCTTTCCCTTTGCAAAGTACTTTTCTCCTAAGAACTTTGGTTTGAAACTGTGTTCTTTAAAAGTTTGATTTAATAATTGTGTTTTTGATTGATTTGTTTTAGTATTTAGGTATTTCTAAACAGGAATGTGGGTTTGTTTTTTCATTAGGTAAATCATTTTATTAATAGTTTGGGGGGAATCCCCAATATAAGCGGTATACCAAAAAGATTAAAACCTATACCTAAATCCCAAAATATGATTCTCAACAAACGAGAGTCAATCTTCTGTACAAATAGGGGCCTCGTGAGTACACCAAAAAAGAAACTAGAACCAAAAGATTACTCCGCAATTTTATAAAATCTTGTTCCACTCCTTCAAAGGCTTTCTTATTTCTCTCTATACAAATAACCCACATGATTGCTAAGGGGACAACATTTGATACCCTTTCTTCCCCCTCCTGTGAATCCAACTATGGTTTACCAATCTGCTTCACGTTTTTCCAAATGCTATCTATCTTGCTCTGTTGCAAGTGACTTTAGCAGTTTAAAGTTCTTCCCCATTGGTGGCAGTTTAAAAGCATTACACAACAAATTGTTTGAAGATGAGGCATATCCAGCCCAAAAGAATGAGGAAAACATTTTTGAAGATGCATATTCGGATTCTGACCATGAAACTGTCCAGACAGTCTGGAATCTGGTGCACATATGTAGTTTGAGTGGTGCTGGGAGTTTTGGCGTGCTGGTCTCTGATTTTTTATCTCGGGTATTATTTTGTAATATTGCTATGCTTTTGAGTTATCCCTTTTGCTGTGATTTCATTTATATATCTCTGCTGTCTATTTTCTTTTTTTGTTTCTTCATAAATCTTGGTTGTCAGCTTTCTTAACTGCAAGTGCAGGTTGGCATCGGCGATCCCCATGGTGTAGTATTCCGTCTTCCTAACGAGTCTAAATCTACACATGATCATAACTTCCACCTTGGTATGGGCATATCAGATGAACTTCTGGTGGAAACTATGAGGCTTTTAAAGAAATATTTGATGGATGACTCTGTAAAGATAATTGACATAGCATCTCAAGCTTTGCGGGTGAGTCAATGTATGATAAATTGTGTAATATTATTTCAAGAAGACCTCTGCTAAACCCTATATGTCCATTTGTCAATGTTAATCTAATGATTTCACCCTTTCAAGTTTGTTTTCAAGCATGAATCTTGGATCAGTATTATTGTACTTTTTATAATAAGGCTTCTCACTGAGGAGGTGGTTCAAACTTAGGTTTCATACTGGTTACCTGAACTTACACGCCAAGTGACCAACCAATCAAACCACCCTGCCTCCTGACTTGGGAACCAAAAAAGAAAATCAGAGAGAAAAAGGAATGCTCAGATAGAAGAGAATGGATGAACAAAAGGAAAAGAAAAGCTTCTAAATGATTACAGAGAGTTAGATAAGGTGTTAGGTTATCAAGTTTCACAGCTCCTCCTTTGGTCAGATAAATGCTACTCAGTCCACTTCAATTTGTTTGCCGTGTTTTGACTTGGCAGGGAGTTTAAAAAACTAAGGAAGACTTTTGAATTGTACGATCATAAATTAAAGATATGTGAAATGCACCAAAATGCCCTTTAATCTTGTGGGCTTAAACATGTTATGTTTGAAAGTTAGAATTAAAGACTTGCTATAAAAGGGAAGAGGCATCCTTTTTTGAAACAGACTGAAAAGGTAAGTAAGACGAACAAATTGAAGCGAAGGAAGTATATGGTTACCTCCAGTGTCACGAAGCTACACTTTTAGCTGATGTATTAATGCTTGAAATAAGCTAGTCTGTCCAAATGATGATCATAACCCTCTAAGAACAAGTTCCAGTTCATTGGATCATTCTTATTGATTCTTTAGGCATCATCGGATATATGTCCAGTATCTAGTGTTGTGCTTATGTCCATCATCTTTGTAGGAGCTTAGCTTTTGTCCATGTTTGAGTTGTTAATTTCAGGTCAATCTTGCATACCCCTTGAAACCTTTGAAATACTTATTTGAGGTATTGCTCTTGTAAAGTTTTACATGTGATATTCATTTCTGCAAAATGAAGCCCTTTCCATATCTAATAAGATCGAGATCATTTTGTTATGACTCCCCAATTTGCCTAAGCTGCGATGGCACCTGACCCCAACCCGCTAGGCGAACCCAAATGCATGTCAAATCATAACTTGATATAAGAAACGAGATTTTTTTTTTAATTAAGAAGAAACAAGAAGTATATCTTATGAAGCTGTTAAATAGTGTATCTTATAGAAACAAATCTAGAATCCGTACAATTCGGAGTAAACCATTAGAATTCCCAGGAACTGGTGATATAATGAGTGACTAAATAAGAGTAATACAACTGACTCAAAAATATATACTTTCTGAGCTAGCAAACAGTAAAAGAGAAATGGAAGGGGACTCCAAGGCACTGCAAAAGGAACCAAATAGCTTACCACAATAGTCTTCAAACTGCTTCCGACTTACTGCTGGGTTCGACTAGAAGCAGGATCAGTATCTTCACAGGGTGCATCAAGTGTAGAACGAGTACCCAACACATACTCAATATCCCCAACAATGTAGTGACGAAGGTTGGACTAAAAATACTCGCTCGAACAACCTATGTAATAGATATATATATTATCTTGTCAAAAATGTATTACAGTGATAACACATTAAGTATGCACCAATATATATATATATATATGTATATGTATGTGTGTCTCTGTTTGTGTATGTATGTATGTGTATATATATTAAAGCTTTAATCACAGGTCAGAAATCAAGAAGGCATGATAATACAATATATATATGTGTGTATGTGTGTGTCTCGGTTTGTGTGTGCGTGTATGCATGTATGTATGTATATTAAATGCTTGAATCAAAAGTCAGAAATCAAGTAGACATGATAAAGACTCTTTACTCAACACCAACACTCCCCATGACAAAAGCCTGCATGCCCATTGCCCGAGTTACTTGGATGGTACAATGACTCATGAGAGAAGAATCCTTATCCACAGGATACATTTAGAGTTTTAAACTCTATAACTGCTGGCACTAAAGCCGTGCATCACGAGACTCATCAGCTTAAACGATAAGTCAAGTGAAATACTGCTGACACCTAAGCTGTGACTCGCAGTAGACTCATCAGCTTAAATTACTATAAAAATGTGAATTATTTATGCAGATAAGTTTACATGAGTATAATGTAGGACTAAGAGCAAAATCATGCAATCCGAGATATATGAACTTTTTTATCTCTCAAAAAAAAAAAAAAAAAAAAGAAAAAAAAAGTGATGAACTTTCATAATGTTAAACTATCATGAACATGATGCCTATAACAATATACTAACGTTATAGGATGCTCAAAGCAGTCATGGCACAAGAAGAACATGTAAATCCTGGATATGAATATCAACCTATACACTGTGTAGCACCTCTAAGACTAGTACACATATATGCTCGTCACCTCACATATTTGTGTCCCCGTACACAGTATATGACATACATATGAATTTGGGAGAATTTCCTTGATCCAGAATTGCGTTGACTTTCTCAAACTGCTTTCCTATGCTCCAAATCTACCATAGAAGCAATCTATTCATAAGAATAATTTCTGAGGTTAGATGAATCCATTCATGTCAATTTCATATTTTATAACTAGGTCAAAGTCAAAATCAACCCCGAGCCACGTGGTGAAACCCCAAAATAAGTTATGATCCAAGGTTAACTTACAACCCCCATGAGTTCGAATCTATAATTAGATTTCTAATCTGACTTCAATTCTATTTTCAAATCCACAAATTACATGCTCTTAAACCTAGGTAAAAATCCCCCAATTTCACTTCTTTAGTCTGTGTTTTAGGTGTAATAATCCATAGGAATCCAAGATATAAATCAAATTCAGCATTTAGAACACTCACCCAAGCTCCTAACTATCAAAATGGTGAAATAAACTCAAATTCCGACGTTCGTCCTTTTTATACTCTTCCAGGTCCATCGCGATCATGACTGGGTGCCACACGATCGGGGAGAAAAATCCTGCGATCGCATCCCTTATTCATGTGACCACGATGCTGTACAGCGTAGGCTTTCGTGGTCGCAACCCAGTGCCTCACGATCTCGAAGCACTGCATACCAGGAAAAACAAAAATCTGCACTGTCCAAAATGTGGTTTTCTTGCCGTAAACTCACTCGAATTCCTTGGGTCCCAATCCAAATCATCAGAATAAGTCCTTAAGCAGCAGTTGAATCTGTGGGAAGTATCAAATCATTGACGGGATGCAAATACTCAAAATGAGGGGTTGAGATGTTATACAAGGATCTTGTTGTAAAAGTTTGGTATTTTTGTTGCTGTTTTCGCGTTCATGAGAGAATCCAAGTTCATCTGCGGCAGGTCTGGTTTTAGTTTTTAGAATTGGTGCTTCTTTAACCTTATTTGAGTGTTAAAGAGGCCTGATGCAGTTAGTCTTGGTAGAAAGTATCAAGAGCAAAGTGTATTTGATTAATTAAAACATTGAAGGTGCTTAAGTAAAGATTCTGGTTTACTGCAGTTGTAGCCATTTGATCTTGGGAGCTCATTTATTGTAAAAACAGTGTCTACATCTTCTCACTTTTATTCTTTGATTGGTTGTTTCTTTGTGCCATTCTCAAGTGTGCAACAACTGTATGGTTTCTTGAATAGTTTCTCTAAAGCTGGTCTTTTCAAGCAGGGGATACTTTCAACTGAAAATGGTCAGAGGGCTTTGCTATCATTTGATTCTTATCAGAGGTCCCTTATTGAGGTAGTTGAAAATCTTCTGTTATAATCCTTGCTGTCAGTTAAACCATATATCTGATTAATTCTAACCTAACATCTGCAGAAGTTGGATGAAGCATTTAATTGACCATGTATTTTTAGTTAGCAGCCTTATTAATTGACAATCAATACTATTAGTTTTATGATTGTGTCGGACAACGTTTTAACAGTTTGATAAGACCAATTTAGAAAATGGGTGCACCAAAATTTCTCTGTGATACCTGGTGAAAGAACCTGAGTATTCAACCCATAACCTTGAGTTTGAGTAGCCTAATACCATTTAAATCCCTTTAGAAACGCTGGATAATTATATCTGCTTGGTGGGAAAAGTGTCTAGAGAGAGAGAGGCTCCTGCTTCTCTCTAGAAGCGGAGAAACTCAAAGAGACTTTTTACAGAAATTAGCTTGGTCTAGTTTGATATGGACGGAAGGTGCCTCATAATCGAAGGCGAGAAAGAGCCCAGATTCAAACTTTCAATTGAACATACTCAGAAACGAAGAGATTTACTAAAGACTTGTCTTTTGTGGAAGTTTGCTAGTTGGGTGGGATCATTGGGCATGGTTTCTTCTTAAGGCGGCGGAGGCATGGAAAATCGAGAAGGGGGTCTAAGATGAGAGACTCCATCTTCCTGTTCCAGTTCACATCAGAGATAGAAGCTGTAAGGGTGTTCGAGGAGAGACAGAGGTGGATGAACTGAGAGTTCTAAGGCTGGTTAGATGGCAGGACAACTCTGGGTGTGTAAAGGAGAGGGCTGGAGAAGGTTGTGCTGCGATTATTATTGTTGGGAGTTCCGATCCATCTATGGTGTGTGAACTTGTTCTAAAAGATGGGAGATCTTTGTGGTAGTTTTGTTGATGTAATGAGTTGTATGAGTGATATGTCAAGTGTTAAGGTGTATGTTAAAAATGGGTGGAAAATTCCAGTGTCTATGGTGTTGGAGGATGGATGTGGGAGTTTCAGGGTTTGGTTACACCCAGAATTCTGCCCTGAGGTGCTGGAGCATTCTAGGGAGGGGAGGGGTAAGGAAGGAGGCAGAGGGAGAAGGTATAAGGAAGGAAGAGAGGGGAAGCTAGGAGGAGGAAAGTTTGGCCCGAAAAAAATGGCAAAGTCGCAGGGGATTTTAAACTGGTCACTTACAAAAATAAGAACAAGAGGACAAATGGACTTTTTTACACTTGGTTAAGTGTGAAAGGGTGGACAAGGAATTTTGACCCGTTCAATAGCAGAGAACCGGCTAAGTGGACCTTGTCGAACTAAAAAAACCCTTACACAACCTTCAGTGATCGTAATCGCAGCCAGTCAGCAAAAGGGAAGAGTCCATGGGTGCATTTTCTCTTCCAAGGGGTACGGAACACCACTTCAGTGGTAATTCTTCTTAGAATAAGGTTTGTGTGAATGTGACGAAGGTCCGAGAGCAGTGTCCTTCCCTAGGCGATTTCGATGAGGCTGATGGCCGAAAAGTGGCTCCCGCGACCTCGAAAATGGTGATAGAAGGGTGGGTTCGGGTCGGAACAGTCTTGCAGGTCTGAGGTACCCTTTTTCCCTGAAAAAGGCATAAGGAAGTTTCCTTCCTTTGCAAAATCGAGGGTGAGCCAGTTTGCTGGCCGGAGTTTGTCCTCCAGCAACCTCGAAACTGGAGACTCTAGTTTGGGCCTTGCTCGCAATTACCCCCTTAAGGACGGGAGTGGAGCATCTACTGGAAACAATTTCTGTAACAAGACTTTTGGCCATGAGTAGGCACCTGTTAAGGTTGGTCTGTTGGGACTGTTTCAGAAGACCAAAGCAGTGTGTTAAATGTTCAGGTCGATGATATTTTGGGTGGTTCTAGCTCAGATAATCAGTTTATGGGTTCTATTGAGCTTGTCTTGGTGTCCAAAGATGATTTTGTTTTGACAAGGACTATGGGGGTGTTGATAAACATGAGATTGTAAAGGTTGGACCCTTTTGTGGACGGGGAACAAAAGCTTTCAATGTGGGCGGAAGAGAAATATCTTAACTTTTGGAAGTTCTTGGGAGTTTTCTTTCGAGGGGATGGAGGATAGAGTAATTAACTTATTGTGTTGCATTGATCAGGTGGCTCCAAAAATGATTTTGCTTTGACAAACACTATGGGGTGCTGATAAACATGAGATTGTAGAAGTTGAGGATGAACCCCATCCTTTAGCTTTTGTGGACGGGGAACAAAAGCTTTTGAAGTGGGCGGAAGAGAAATATCTTAACTTTTGGAAGTTCTTGGGGGATTTCTTTCGAGGGGATGGTGGAAAGAGTAGTTGACTTATTGTGTTGCATTGATCAGGTGGCAAGTGGGAGTGCAAAAGAAGTGGAGGAGAAGAGTAGGATACCTATTAAAGAACAAAAAGGGAGGAAAACTTATGGTTTACAAAATAAGAAATACAGAGGTGAGGGGAAATTCAAGATAGGATAGGGGTTAAGAGGGAAGGAAAAGTAGTGTATTAGGTGGTTGAAAAAATCATTAGTTGGAATTTGAGGGGGTTGAATGATCCCATCAAAAGGGACATCATTAAAGCAGGCTTTAGGGAATGAGGGGTGGATGTAATGTGTATTCAAGAAACAAAAATGGAGGCTCTAACCGATAGCATCATTAGTGCGTAATGGGAGGTAGGTGGGTGAAGTATGATTAGATCCTAGCTCGGGGAAATGCAGGAGGAATTCTTATTCTTTGGGATGATAGGAAGTGGGAGTGTGCTAAGGTTATCAAGGGAGAGTTTTTGTTAAGATTGTGATTTAAAAACTTTGATAATGGATCAGAGTGGGGTTTCAAGGGCATATATGGACCTTAGGGAGGGTTCAAAACAGAGTTTTTTTTTGGAGGAGTTAGGTGTTGGGTTGGGAAGATGGGATATACCTTGGATGCTAGGGGGATTTTAATACCATAAGATTTCTGGAGGGAGACAGTTCGGTGTAGGGTAGTGTCCAAGGCCATGGAGCTATTTTTAGAGTTCGTTGACGATTCCTCTCTTATTGACTTGCTTTTAAATGTGTCTATTTCACTTGATCAGGATCAGAGGATTCTTCTTGGATAGGTTTTTAGTGTCTACTTCTTTGAAGGAGTTGGCACCCAATGTGATTCAGGTTCCTCTTCCGCGTCTGTTCTTAAGATCATTCACCATCTTGTTGGATGGGAGCGGAGGAAGCCATATGAGATCTCCTTTTGGATTTGAGAACATGTGGTTGAGTGTGAATGACTTCGGTGAGAGGGTGGCTAGATGGTGGAGTAGTTACGCAGTGGAAGGGTGGTCTTCGTTTAGGCTTTTCAAGAAGTTGAAATTGCTTAAGAAAGACATAGGTGTAGAATAAAGAGGTGTTCAGGAGGGTAGAGCTAAAAATGAGGGAGATGAACAATTTAGGGGTATTGGAGAGGGTAGAAGTGGGGAGACAGCTAAAAGAGAGGGAAGAAGTTCTGAAAACGGAGTTAGTTGGTTTCAATTTGGCCAAGAGGTTAGTTAGTGACAAAAATTAAGGACGTCAATACAAAATTCTTTCATAGGGTAGCAGTAGAAGGAATTACATGGAGTTAGTGCAGGTTTTTAGGGTCAACCATCTGGGGAACGAGGAAGTAGAGGGGGCTGTTGTTGAATTTTATCAACGTCTATTCAAAGAGGAAGTAAAAATGTCGGAAAGGGAAGAGTATGAGTGGATAGAGAGGGAAATTGAAGAGGAGGTGAAAAAGGAAGTGGACTGTTGTGCGGGCGACAAACCCCCAACCCCAATCCTTTTTTTTTGAACGTTGTTCGAATACAGTCAAATTTGATATGATGGACACAATTAATTAGTTTCAAGAAAGAGGTGAATTCAAGAGACGCTTGAATGCTTCGTTCATCGTCATCATCCCCAAACAGGAGGGAGCTACAAACATAAAAGATTATAGACCTATTAGTCTTGTGAGTAGAATTTATTAGATCATTTCTAAGGTGTTTTTTTTAGACTTAGGAAGGTATCTTTTTTGCAGAATGCTTTTGTCGAAGGGAGATAGATTTTGGATGCAGCTTTGGTGGCAAACGAAGTGGTAGATTCTAGGAGAAAGCTAGGTGTATCAGGCATGTCACGCAAGCTTGATCTTGAAAAGGCCTATGATCAAGTGAATTGGAGGTTCCTAAATTCCATTGTCCTATAAATGGGATTTGGCGAGAAGTGGAGCGAATTGATTCTTTTTACATCTCTTCACTAAGACATTCAGTCTTGGTTAATGGTAATTTGTGTGGCTTTTTTGGGAGTTCGTGGTTTGAGATAAGGATATCCTATTTCTTCAATGTTTTTTATTTTAGTTATGGAAGCTTTGAGTAAAATGATGGATAAAGTGGTCTTGGGTGGATACTTAAGGGTTTTAATGTGGCGATTGAAGGGTTAGGGGTAGTCTTAGCGTCTCTATGATACCTTGTTTTTTTTGATGCAGCTGTGGCCCAGGCTTCAAAATTAATTTAAGGAAGTGTGAGGTTATTCCTGTTGCGGAGGTGAATAACATCAATTCTTTTGCTCAATTTTTAAAGTGTAAAGTTGTGCCCTTTTTTATACCTGTCTTGGAGTACCTTTAGGTGCTTAGAACAAGGATCTAACGGTGTGGAATCTAGTTCTTCAGAGGGTTGAAAAGAAACTAGCAGAGTGGTAGAAAAGATGTTTGTTTAAAGGTGGGAAGGAAGTGCTTATTAAGAGCACGTGGGCAGGCATCCCCACTTACGACATGTTTTTATTCTATGCTCCAGCTTCGGTCTTTGAAAAATTGAAAAAGATTTAGAGAAACTTCATATGGGATGTGGCGAATTGGGAAAGAAAGTTTCATTTGGTGAGATGGGAGGTTGTCACTTCTCTAAAAAAAGGGGGAGGGTTGGGAATTAATGATTTAAAGGTTTTTAATAAAGTTTTAGTAGGTAGATGGTTGCAGAGGTTCGAAGTGGAGGTACAAGCTTTCTAGAGGGAGGTGATAGTGGATAAATATGGGGTTTCGGAAGGGCGTGGAAAACTAGAGATATCACTTTGCCTTTCAATTGCACGTTATTGAGGAATATCTTTAAGGGATGGAATGTTTTTCGGGGAAATATCTCATTCACGGTCGGAGATAGGAGAAAAGTAAAATTATGGGGATGTAGCTGGTGTGGGTATGTGTTTTTGAAAGATGAATTCTAGAGTCTATACATAATATCTTGCCAGATAGACTTGACAGTCTAACATATTAAAGGGATGCAGGGAGAAGAAACTTTGTGGGACTTTAGATTTAGAAGGGAATTTCATGATTGCGAAGAGATTATTAGTCTTTCTGCATAGACATGTCTATCATGCTGATAATCCCTATGTTTAGTGATGGGGTTTGGGTTGTGGAATAGTGGAGTGTTCTTTGTGAAGTCTTTATGAGAAGCTTTTGGTTAGGAAGGAGTATGTTTTCCCAGTTAATGTTGTACGGATTTCAAAGGTGCGAAGGAAGGTGTGCTTCTTCGCTTGGCTAGGTGGTTTTGACGGCAGGTAATCTTAGAAAGCAGAAGCTTGTTTGCATCAGTTGGTGCTACATTTGTAGTGAGACGCGTGAGGTTGTTGATCATCTTCTTTTACATTATGGGCTAACTATGAGATTATAGTGAGATGTGCTTAGGTGGTTTGGCACTTCATGGGCAATGCCAAACTCTCGAGAGTTTATGTTCAGTTGGGAGAGCGTGAGAAGGAGAAGATGGAGGGGATGGAATATGGTTACCTTGCGCCAATATGGGTTGTTTAGAAAGAAAGAAATTAGAGAGCATCAGAAGGTGTAGAATCGAGTTTCTCTCGTTTGAGGAGTAGCCTCCGTTTTCTTATTTTCTTTTGGTACACACAAAAAATTCCCTGTTGTATAGATGAATGGGGGTGGAGTTTGTAGAGATTCATGTCGTTTTGTAAATTCTCTACTTTTTGGTATATATTCTTGTATATGGCCGACGTAGCCATGATAATGAATGAAAATACATTTACTTGATCAAAAAACGAAGGACCAATTTAGAAAGTTGTCTGTTTTTTAGGAATTACTCATTTATTTCCCTACATTGGTACTTGAGCTGCTCTGTGTGTGTTTGTAGGTCCATTCCAAGGGTGTCGATGTCAACCTGGTCCAGAAACTCCTGACAGATTTAGAAAGGAAACTTAACGGTAGGATTCAGTTTAGTCATTAGGTTTATTTCATGTTTGCCATCCTGTATGCCACATGCTTTCTTTTACTTGTACTGAATGTTACTGTCTAACTGTTGAATAATTAGAGGAAAAATGAATTCCCATGCTCTTCTAGAAGTTTGGAAATTGCTTTTGTTATATTCTTGCTACTAGTCCTGTTTTCCCGGGAAGTGACCGTTATTTCAGCTTCCGCATCCTCGAGTTTAGACTCCTCTGACACTTGTTTTTATATTCATTACTTCCTTTTTTTTTTTTGAAAGAAGTTTCTTTCTCAAAAGATAATTGATCTAAGTATAGTACGTTGGGCTTGTGGGTCAGGCATATCAGCAAATGAGGGAAAATTTGGAACTTCTCTCTGGGTATTGTAGATGCTTCTATGGATGCAAAATCTGTTATAACGCCTTTCCTCAACTCGTTATGTATTAACCTATTCTTGCAAAGTATAGTCCTTACTGTAAGCTCTTGGATCTATAAGTTACAAGTGTTAGTTTGTGTGGTTCTTTTTTAGTATTCAACAATAGGGAGGACATTGATTCAAGAGTCAGTAGATGAAAATACCAGATAAGTTATTTCAGATGCTTTATTATGGGGTACTAGTTTTGGAATCTCAGTTGATAAATTGACAAATTTCCTTGTACTCTCATGTACTGTTCTGGGATTCAGTTTTCTTTAAGTTAAACAGTTCATTGTATGCATCATGTACCATAGCCTATAAGTTTGGTGACCTAGCCTATAAGTTTGAGTGTCCCTTCTCGGTTCAAACATGGGAGTTTTGGCTGTATCAAGGACGGATTAGCTATGCCCAAAAGTGTGCAACGTTCAGCATTTTCTGATGTCTGTCATGGATAGTAATGCAAGAATAGCTTAGTATAATCTGCCCTTAGTTTTTGTACTCAACGCGATTGTTCTGCTGGCTTCTTACAATATAAGATCAAGCATCAATTCCTAGAAGTGGCTTTAACAGATAGTCAATGAGATTGTAAGTAGCTGCTTATTTGTATTTGTTATATTCTTTATTTCGAGGTCATGATGTTGTGTTAAGGTAGTGCTTAACTTCCTCTATAACTAAATCTATTATTAAGTCCTTATAATCCATCATTTTCCTAATTCTTTGGGCTGAGGATTAACCTTGATTTGCTTGTCTTCCATTAATTACTTTTAGGCTCAGACAACTCACTTGTCCTATATTTTACGATGTACTAATGTCCAGAAGGATGGTGAAAATAGTAATAGTGGATTTTCATAAGTTAGTGGCATATGAAAAAGATTCTGAAGTACTACTTGCTTTCATTCTAAAGAAGGCTGGTATAGTCTAAACACTATTTCAATTGATTTAATAGCTAACAGCAAGGATTAGCTGCTTTAAAAACATTTATGCTTCGGGGTCTAGCCTAGAAAAGAAATTGATTTATTCACTCTCCTTAAAGCTATTTACTGTACTTATGTGCTGCTGCAAAGCCAAAGTCATGATTGACCCAGAACAGTATGTTTTGCCTCTATATTGCGTTGTTTCCTGCCCGGGTATATTCTTAGGAGCCTCAGGACCTTGTCTCTCATGTCTTCATGAATGAAGGAGGGAAAACTGAGTTAGGCTTAGAGTTTCAATCTAGTGCATTTTGAAGCATAGGCCCCCCAGTAGGAAATATGCGGGTACCTTCGGCTTTAAGAGAAATCTAGATGACTGCGGAAAATGGTGCTTACAATGAGGCTGCTGGTGAAAATTTCTTTGGGATACCGAAAGTGTTTTACCAGGACTAATCCAAACGTCTGTAGACATAGATGATTCTATATGTTCACTATTACACTGACAGGTATGCTGTTGATTTGCTCTCTCAAATAGAGCATTAACTAGATGGTATTTTGTCTACATCCGTTTTCATCTTTTCATCTATCTCCTTGCTTAATATCCTTGCAGCTGAGGCACTTTCCCTAAAGAATTCTGCTATATGGAGGACCGATGGAAAAACATTCGAGACATGGATTTGTCCTCTTGTTTGTGCGCTGATCAAATATTGTGATGATAAGATCCTGAGGTACTTTTTTTCCCAGAACATCTATCCGTTTATTTAGGACTATCGGCTTCTTTCATTTGTTTATGCTATTTTGGTAAGCTCATGGTCCTTTCAGATTGTGTCAAGATATTGTGTTGGTGAAATCCGAAGTTGCAGA
>JBDJHY010000078.1:18281236-18293231 GCA_039654485.1 Withania somnifera
CTCCCCCCCGCCCCACCCACGCTGTTCTTTTTGCGAAAAGTGGATGATATTTTTGAATTGTTTTGTCCTACAGTTTATCGGGCCGATCGGCTTTACATGTTTGGGAATATGAAGCAGTAATTGGTTTGGTGTTTTGTTTTGGCCACTTGATTTTGATTTTTCTCTTTTGTTTGTTGCTACGTTTATATTAATCTCCACTTAGTTTTGTGTTTTCAAGCTACAAACTCGTCTAACTTCAGTTTGGCGATTAGCAAATTAAAGATGCTTGAAATAAGGTCGGCGGTTAATTAAATTGGGTGACATATTTCAATAGATTGATTAATTAGCTATTTAAATTTTTACTTATCTGTGGAAGTTCGATTTTCACCTTTTAATATTCTCCTTCTTCATTTCTCTTCCCTCCCCATTTTTTTTTAAATTGATCTATCATTCGGAATTTCCCATTTAACTTATTGGTGGAATGTGTCAACTCATTCAGGCATTATTGGTTATTCAAATTGGTCCATCAGTAGAATTTTCCCACTGAACTTATTGGCCGAGAGTGTAGATTTATTGTTGGGAGCAGTGAGGGTATTGGCGAAATCAAGTTTGGTTTTTGGAAGCACTCTTTTTTTTTTTTTTTCTTCGTTTTTCTTCAAGGTGAAATGAGATAGAAAATTAGGTTGTGAAAGTTGAGATAGTCAATCAATTATATTATTAATATTTTTGTTTTTCGAGCTACTCTTGAAATAAGGTTTTTATTTTTTTTTTGTTACCTGATCTGCTAATAAACCCGAATCAAAATGACCTACTTTTACTAAAAAAAAAATATCAAAATAGATAACTAATATGACAAAAGTAGTCATTTCGTGATTATAACCATAAAGTACACTTTATAATATTTGATGAAATTAATTTTCGTCTGTATTGCAATACGATATACCTCGTAATAATATATCTGAAGACAAAAAAAAATATACCTTATAAAAATAATTCACGAAGTACAGTTAGTGAAAGTATTTGAGTCAAAAATACTAGTTAATTTTGCAACCAGTTTCAAACCAAAAAAAAGAAAGGTTTTTCATTATAATTTCCTTGTGCCACTAGTTACCAGACAGAAGGAGCATGCTTTGGATCATCAAAATTTGGCAAGTTGGTCCTGGTTGGACAAATTTTTACAATCAGCTGCTTTTTTTTTTGAAGTGTTTTTACTTGGTCGATAAATTCTAAAAGACTCTGGAACAACAATAATGTTTGGCCAAGTGAATTTTTCTCGAAAAAGTGTTTTTGGGAAACACTACTTTCTGCTACTTTTCTCAAATATTTATTTTCTTTCAAATACCTTACTTTACTTTCATTATTTTTCACTATTTTCCTTAGTTATTCTTAAAAGGAATAGACATGAATATGACTTTATAAGTAATGTAATTTTATCACGTAACTTTATACAATTCACTTAGTTTAAACAATAAAAAAATTCTAAAAATGAACCAGCGGCATTAACCTCCCAAAAATTTGGGCAAACTAACTAGTCTGTTTTCACTTATTTGTCATTGGTCGGTCTTTTCCTCATATGATGATAGGTCCAAGTGTTTTTGCTACTTCTTGATAAAAGCATTTAAGCAATTCTTTGCTGATCACTTCTCCATATCTGGTATTGTAATTTGTAGGCAAATCAGTGGGCTGCTACTAATCAAATCGTTTGTTTGATCACTTTTTACTTCTATTCGCATTTTTTGTTCTCAAAATATTTAGTTTTACTAAGTTCTAATCTGGTCGTAAGAATATGATTACATATTTTTTTTTCTTCTATGTTGTCCATTTCTTTGGTTCGTAGTATAGAGGTTAAATGCTAGCTAGTATGAGTATATATTTAATTTTAAAAACCTTTTATACAATTAAAAAAAATTATGCATTCTTCATTATATTCCTAACTCCGCAATTGATGATATGAGAGATGAAGCTAAGTAACGTTACTTGTGTTTTATTTCCCTTTGTTGGTGAATTTAGAAAGACCTAGTATAGAATGAAAAAAATGTTGTTCCACATAAGTGGAAGTTCTTTTTTCTAAGGAAAGAAGCTTTCTATCAGATTTTTTTTTCTTCTTAAAGTTTGAATCCAAAATTTTTGATTAACGGCGAAGTATTGAGAGCAATGTAACATAAGTTAGAAGGGTAAATTAGAGTTAGTTAATTAGTCCTAGTTAAATTAGTTATGCTATGAACGACTTTTGTATTTGTATTGATGTTCTATTTTACCGCATTCTTGAATCAATGAATTGAATTTTCTCTTTTTCATAATTTCATCTTTTATATTTTATTGCGTTCTTCTTCCTCTCGTCTTCTTCTTTTTCTTCCCTCCTATTATTCAACATTAGCAAGGACCCTTGTCGAATCAAATATGTCCAATCGGACCAGAAGGTTAGCTAAAAATTAAATGTCTAACGCTAACGGCTTCACTAAATCTGAAGCCAAACTAAGCGCTACGTTCGAAGTCTTTTACTTCTTGTCTACAACATTTCAAGTATAAGAAAATGAATTTATCTGGATAAGTACGATAAGGAAGAAAGAAAAATTTATCCCATAATTCAAATTTTAAAAATCTCATTCATTCTACCACGTTTTAATTGAAGACAAGTTTAATGACCACTCTATAGAGGTGGACCTTTAGTTCTACTCAGAATTTATAATTTCTATCATGTGTGTGTCTCTTTTGGAGTAACATCTTGACCCTTGGCTCTTTAATTTTCTTCATGGACCCTTATCTAATTCATTTCCAATCATCTGATCATCGCAGTTTCCCATAAATTAAATCTAAGGTTGACCACATTTTTCAAAAAAGGTTGTCAGTAGGGCCATCACTCATCAGATGCTTTCGTATTAGAAGTACCGACACGAAACAAATAGGACAATTGAGCATAATTTAATACTGTATTATCTACGTATATATAATATTACAAGGCATAAGATATGGTGTAATTGAGACGTTATTATATAGTAAAGCTCTAGGCAGATGCAATTTAGTGAAGCACGAAGTGGAAATAAAATATTCTACTGTAGGATATATATATATATATATATATACTTATAATAACACTTGACAGCCACTCAGAGATGATGCCTAGATCCCTGGGGTTTTCTATTTCTTGTTTTCTTTTTATTTTACTGTTGAAGAAGACTTAATAAAGTGTCTACAAGATCAACAGTATTGGTGTTTGCAGAAGCCAGCACTTGGGATAGCCTCTCACTGAGATCATCCACCTCACTGTGCAGCTTTCTGATGTAATTACACGCCTCTTCCAGTATCTTTGATGATGATGCCTGTACGTGATCAAAAGTTCAAAAGAGGAGAAAAAAGAAGTCTACTGCTACATAATGATTAAATCACGACACACTATTTGGTAACATGTTGCTAAACCTAAATCTCTCTAGTGAATTAACAAAGTGCAGTTTTGCCTGACATTATCCACCTCAAACTCCACTTATAAAATTATACTAAATATGTTATTGCATGTTGTTATTAATTTTGCATGATATCGAACCTAATCAATTTTAAGAATTTAGTTATGGAAAGTATTGTCTAAGGTGAGCAAATAACGCATTCTTTTGATAAATATTAAGATAATCTACCATCCGTTTTCTGCACACGCCAAGCTAGACAATGAAGAGTGAAAACTAGGACACATGGGCAGTTTTGATTTAACTCAAACTCAAAACTTAATTCACGAGGAGACAATAATCATCAATTTCCTTAAGAAAACCCGACAGACTTCCAACGTATTTCGTTAAATGTTTCTTATCATTGATTCTGCACCATATCTCTATACATTTTTTAAGTGAGCTTAATTAATTACTAATAGTCACCACTTCAATTAATGGCTTACTTCAAAGAATTAACGTGTGTTATTTCATCTATAGGATTATATTTCTGCTTGCTTTAGTTATAACCATATAGGTAGACATATATTATAGGAGTACTGCTTGGCCATCGACTGGAAAACACATACAGCACTATTGACAATTAGATAGGTTGTGCATTCATTAATTCAAGTAAGAATAAGTAATGCCATCAATCCTAGCTGCACAATGTCTACCATTATGATGCTAAAGACTTAGCTAGGCCACCAAGAGCAGATCCAGCATCTACTTTAGGATTCAATCGAAATCCAATGGCTTTTATTCAAATTCTCTCTCTATATATATATAAAACTGTAAATCAGGTTATTATCATATATTAACTAGAATCGTTAAAATAATCCATAATTAAACTTCAAATTTTGAATCCACCTCCATACACGATATAAAAAGGAGAAAGGAAAATGAAAAAATATAGAAAAGAGCATCATAAATTGGAGGTATGTACCGTGGAGGTGCACCTTGAAGAGGAATTTGGCAAGAGAGATTGTAATTTCAAGACAAGATCATTAATCTCATCTTGAGTGAATCTTGAATTACTTGATCTTCTCCTGCTAGACATGACTACTTAAATTATTTTTCTATATAATAACTCCCTCTCCACTTGTCGTGCTCCTTTCTACGATGATAAGAATAAGCCAAGTGATAAGTTGAAGAGGAATAGATTTGATTTGCTTTATAAGGCCATGTAGGTTGAGTTTTGGATACAAACTATATGTAAAGACAAAACAAGGAAAAGTAGCCTAGGAGGTCTCCATCACTCGAAAGGAAAACAAAAATAGCAGCTACCTAAACATAAATTATTGTTAGATTGGTTCTGTTTGTATTAGTCTTGACCCAATTATGTTGGCTTTAATTAGGACAAACTATCAATTAATGAAAATTTTAAAAGATGCTCAAACTCTTGATCGAATTTCCTAATTTAGTATTTCCCGCTATTTCCATATAAATGTTGTTTTAGAAAAAGAGAAAAAGAAAAAAAAAAAAAAAAGGAAGGGGCGGGGGGGAGGTTATAGAAATAGCAAATTTGAAGGTCAAAATTATTTCTCAATAGCAACACTTTGTTAGTACAAGAATTCGGTATACATATACCAAATACTAATGTGTTGCAATTTATTATTTTTATTAATGAGCATGAAAAAGGTAAAACAATGCTTATTTTGAAACCGATAAAGTACTAAAACACATATGGTCATTAATTGGTAATTGCACTTAATAAATTAAGAAAGCAAAATGTTTTCCTAGGACGATTCTCTTACTTGTTCTTGTTCTGTGTTTGGTATACAAAAACAAAAAAAATATAATCTCAAAAAAATTTATATATAATCTAGGTAACTACTATTAAATGAAGGATGTGCAAGAAGTTGAGTATCATTTATGAAACTTGTTTTTTCTGTTTTAACCACAAAATCATTTTTAACAAATTTACTTTCCTAATATATATTTCTAAATTATTTTATCTTGAAACAGGATTCTATCGAAAACAATCACTTCGCCTTTAAGGTAAAAATTAAGCCTATGTACATACCACTCTCTTCAGATTAGACACCACTTTATGAAACTACACTGTTATTGTATATTTTGTAGGCCACCAGAAAGATTCCTTGGTCTTCTCTTCTGTATACCTTTTTATTTCTACAGAACGTAAGTTGTGGGGACTATGCTTCCCTCTTGTCTGCATTGCCTTGTCCGTTTCCTTTTAGTAATTTTGAGATTTTAGTTCAGCATTATATTCTAGTTTAACAAATTAAGTATAGTATTCTTTCACAGATAACACCTTCCCGACTGACATTTTATCTGTGTGATGAATAAGTTTTAGGTATATACTTATCATCTACTCTCATAATGATTTTGGACTATCTATTGACACACAACTAAAAAGTGGTGAATTTATGTTTTTATATGTATACATAATGATACAATTCTAGATTGGAGATCAAGGTCCGTATAATTGAATGTGGAAAACAAACAATTCAAAATAAAGAAAAATTTAGAAATAATAGATGAGAAGTGAAGAAACAAAGAGATGAGAGTTGAAAGAACAACTAATTGAATCCTCAACTAATTGAAGGGAGAATGAATGAAATTCAATGAAAGAGAGACTTAATTGAATCCACAAATGGGAAAGTCAATATGAATTCATGAATAAGAAGTTCTAAATCAACAATAGAAATTCACTTGTTGCTAACCTAGATTGAGATTACCCTAATCTAACCTAGAAACTACAAGCTTCTCAAAGCTTCTTCATAACCCATCATAAACAAAAATAAAAATGAGCTAAGTCTCCTATTTATACAAAACTTATTACGCACATGGCTCTTTATTACAAAAATAGCCAAAATAACCTAGTAGCCTATCTAATTAGAGCCCTTTAGGCAGTTTGGGGTCCCTCTCTTGTCAAGGCTCTTCCTCCAAGCTATCTCTCATAGCTTCATTGGTTTGTATGCTCTTAGGTAAAGAGCTTTGGTTTCCTTCAAGATAGGCTTCAATGCGTCTAGTAATTTATATACATGATGCATGGATTGAATAAATGCATTGAAGGCTCCTTTGAACATCTTCTGAGCACCTCTTTGTACCCTTTGGTGGATCATGCTTTGAGTCCTCTTCGCTATATCTTCAAGCATAGGTCTAGCATGATTGGTGATGAGCGATATCATTTCATCCTCCCCTTCTTGATAAGGATAAGTTATAATTAACTTGGATACCCCATATGCGAGAGCATAAAATATCCCAAAGAGTGCAACACCCATTGACAAGAGTCACATATGGTTGAATAATATAAATAATCGATCACTCGTATGAGACCCTTACCCTCATAGCCTACCAATCTAACATCCTCATGGGTATCATTATGAGCCAATGGATTGTATTGAAAAGTGCTAAGAGAGCAAGTCCTCTTCAATGCAACATCATTTGTAAGTTTGAAAATATAGATAAACCCTAAGATAAGCACACCCTCACAAATTAAGATACATGAAGCAAACAAGTTTCCTTGTGGAATAAGGTTACCTCTTTTTCCCCTACAATCCTCCCAAATGAGTGGTCTTTCACATAGAGTTAAATCACAGACTTTAACTTGTATAAAAAATGAAGCTGGAAATAAGTATTACTCATGGATTTGATACCTAGAAGGTTCCATGGACTCATCTGAAAACAATGTTTCTTAGCTTCTTGATCAAGCTTATCCAAACATAAACCTAAAACTAAATCATCTTTGGGGTCAAATGGGAAAAACTACAAGCATATGGGTTTAAAAAACACCTATTTGCCCCAATGATAACCCTATTTGCATACAATAAACCTCTCACATAAACTCAAGGATCATCAATGCAAATAGGTAATATAGAAAGGTGTTTTTCAAATAGACTTCATCTATTGTATCCTCATGGGAAGGTGCTTGTTGGGTCAAGCAACTCATGGGATTGTTCAAACATGAGGTCACACCATAGTGAAGTAGCAATTTTAGCACAATTATCACCTTCATTTTAATCACCCACCTTCCTAGTTAATGTACTACCATCCCCTAAGGGGGGAGTTCCATTATCGGAAAGTGTGTCATCAAACCATAATGGATTATTAAACAAGTTATAACCCCCAAAAGATATTAAATGTCTACATTCTATAAGATCCCCACTAGGTAATCCTCAATATTCATGTCATCATCAAATAAGCTATTATCCTTAAAGAAATACTTCATTCCATAAGTCTTTTAGGAAGAACAAGAAATGGACTCATACTCCAAGGAATCATAATCCTTTTGCAAAGAACCTACATGACTATCTATTTGGTCAACTATAGTTACTCTATCACTTAAGTAAGGTTCATTAAACACATGATTTAAATCCTTACATAGTGGTTTATTTTCACTAAGGGGTTGACCATCCAACAAAGCATGTTATTTTCTGGAATTTCGAGCTCACTAGATTCACAAATATTGTCATATTTTAATCCAACTAGCATGGAGCCAATATTCTCAAGATAAGGACTCTTAATTTGACACCAACCACCATTATCATCAAATAAACCACAACTCAAGCTTATACAAGAATCAAGCAATTCATTATCATATTATCAAATAAGGGTGGGGTATCATAAAAGAATTCACAATTAAGAGCATTAACACGTCAACACAAATGTCACCCCAAAGGTTTATGTCTCCTACATGGTAGTGCATTTTCTTTCAAGTTATGAATATTAACACTAGGTGGACACAAATTGACCCCACAAGGAGAATCAAGTTAGTCATCTAAAGGATCAACTAGTGTAATTAGTTACTCACAACATTAGAAATTCCATGCATCAAGATGATACCATGGGTATCACAAGGAAAAGGCTCATTAAGCCTACAACAACACAAGATATCACCTACATCTATTTAGATACTAGTCACACAAGTATAAGGTGTTACATTTTAGCTCAAAAGAATCTTCTTTGCCTTGGTGTTCATATTTGGAGAGGCTCCTCATTGGGCTTGCTTCCAAGAATCCCTGCACAAAAATCAAAACAACTAGAAGAAAAAGAAAAGTTACGGTAATCTTATGACAATCCACTTACTTCACTCGTCACAACCTCTCTTTTTTCCACTCTAGGATTTTCACATATCACTCCCTTACTCCTCTCGATCTTTTGCCTCTCACCTTTATTAGAGTTGGATGAGCTAGCGCCAAGGATCCAGGTGAAGGGTTGGAGATCCCTTCACATTAAGCTTCCACTTAGTTTCATAAAGAGTTGAGATAGCATCCTCCTTGTTTTACTCCTAAGTATCAACCTCACATGGTGCTAGTTTCTTCCCTTCTACTAAAGACCCCTCCATTACACCCTTACAAGGAGTCTTCATAGGTTTTGTGTCCTTTAGGCCTTAAGCTTAGCAATCAATTGGGAAAGCTTTCCAAATTTTTTATATCCTCAATAAAGCTTTTCTTGTGTGAATTAGTCGAAGCTTCAATTGAAAGTGCTTCACTTGCCTCCTTAGTTCTAGTAGGAAATGGTGAGAAGGAAAGATTCCCCTTGACCTCCATGATGTAGTTGTAGCAATCTTGCACATAGGGAATTTAATTTCTATGGAACCAAGGACTTCCCAAAAGTATTTGACAATACTTTAATGGAATAACATCACACCAAACAACTTCTTGATATCCTCCAAGTGAAAAATACATCTTTACCCTTCTATCTACCCAATATGTTTGCACCGAAGGGCTTTGTTTCATAACCGAAGGGAGTCCCAACGGTTTAGCCGAATAAGGTGTAATGTTGTTGTTAATGGCATAATCATTAAATTCAAAAAAAAAAAACTCACAACTATTTACACTCATATTGGTTCTAAATATGTCTCTTCGAAACATGCATTTCTTGAAATGTTAGGTTCACCTTACTCCTATAACTCCTTGAACCCCTTAACCTACCCAATCCATTATCACTATGTGGTGAACAATAAATTTCAATACTAGGAAAGAAACATTGATTGTATACCATGGAGTAGGTCCGCCTTTGGTACACATGATGATATTTACTTAGTGTCAATCCCATATCTATTATCCTTTGTGTTGGGTAAGAAGAAGCACAAGACGAGGGTGAAAAGTCAACATCACAACTTCATACACACCTCCCTTCTCAGAAAGCACCATTATAACCTGAACTATCTTTATCATCGTAAGACTCAAACTCATGAATTTCTTCATCATGTACACAAGAACCATCATGGTCCTCATAGAACTCTTCTTCGTAATCATGAGTTCCTTAACACTCACTCATGTCATCCCAAGCATAATCTGAATCCACGAATGACATTTTCCCACCTTATGACACCTTATAGTCATGCAAAACTTAACAAACAAGTATGTTTTAAAAAACCTCATACCTCTTGTATTTGAAATCACTCAGCGTACCTAAGTCGTCCTTCTAAAGTTGATAGAGAACTAACTTGACCAATCACTTCACAGGGTTTCTTATACTTTATGGAGGAATGGAATTTTATCGACTCAAACAAAGGACAATAAACGAATATCGGACTAAAAAAAATAAAATACTACAAAATAAAATGAGAAAAAAATGAAAGAAAATCATAAAAACAAAAGACACTAGTTCATGTAGAGCGGATCAAACACACTAGAAGAGGGGATTGAATAGTGTGTTAGCTTTTTCGACACTTTTTTCGGGTAAGGCAAGAAAGTAAAAACTGAAAGAATGAAAACAAGGAGTTTAGAGTGGTTCATCCAAACTTTTACCTATATCCACTACCTAAGTTCTTATCAACTTAGGTTTTTCACTATCACTAAATAATTTACAATCACTTTCAATATAAGTGAGAACTTTTATAATATCTTGATTTTTGGCTCAAGAACAACCCTTCACATTTTGAGTTAGAAACTATCTTAATGTTTCTGAACTCTTCACAACTCACAATAAAAGGTTACAACTAAGAAATAATGTGCAAGATCAAAGGTACAAGGATTTAAATAATAATAATATGAAGCTAAAGAACTTTGTACTCTAGGTAAGTGAGAGATGACGGCTTTGATTTTCAAAGGATAATGTAATAAAGTGTTGTATTGTGATCAAAACTAATTATCCTTCATCCTTGGGGTGTATTTATAGTGATCTCAGTCAATAGAGTCTTTGTGCATTCAATTCTAGCCGTTATGGCTCATAAATGCTGCAATAAATGCTCCTGACATGTTGATTGGTCGACCAACAATATGTCTTGGTTGACTAACACCTCCCTTTGGTCGACCAGCCTTTGGCCTTGGTTGACTAGCACAATTCCAGTAGCTTACTGGAATTTCCTTACTTGACTAACACCTTATTTTGGTCGACTAATGTGTCACCAAAATATTCTCTTGAATCTTCAAATCGATGTCCATGTATCGTAGATCAAAACTATCAATTGGAAGAAATCATATAATGAATTTGTCTTCAGATTGGTCGACTAACACCTAGTGTTAGTCGACTAATGCATTTTCCAGTAACCTACTGGAAATTTGTTGGTCGACTAACACTAAGGTTTAGTCGACCAAAAGGGTCCTTGTTGGCCGACCAATATCTCTTGTTGGTCGACTAATGTCCTTCTGTTTCTTAATAAATATTGTATTTTGAGTAGTTGGAATGCCTCAAAATGAGTCCTTGACGTCCCGAAGTAATTTCTTGACTTAGGATATCTTTCACGAACACGTCCTTGTATTTCTAAGTGCTTCATTAATATTGAATCTTTAACTTAACATTTTATTTATCAATTAAAATATAAAAAGATAAATTTATGAACCACCCTTGGTCTAACAAGGTCCAGTCGTTGGCTTACCAGTTTGTTAGGCTTGATCTTTCAGACACCAGGCATATATTGGCATGTGTTGAGGCCGAATATTCCTTGATAGATTAGATTCGATAGTTTCAGTTCGAGGATAAGCAGTTGGTTGCCCTCAGTGGGGAGGTATCAGCCAGAGATTTAGCATAGCTTCCATTGATTTAGATAGTACACTTCGGTTCAATGGTTTCATTTGTGTACCTTAGGTGGGTGACTTAAGCTAGTTGATCTTGCGTGAGGCTCACAGTTTCAAGTATTGTATTCATCCTGGTGCAACTAATATATATCATGACTTATGACAATTGTATTGGTGGAAGGGGATGAAAAGGTATATTGCTGAGTATGTTCTAAGTGTTTAAACTATCAACAGGTTAAGTATAAGCATCGGAGACCAGGTGGGTTAATGCAAAGGCTCCCTATTCCAGCTTTAAAGAGGGAACGGGTGACTATGTATTTTGTTTTGGGGTTGCCACATATTGGAAAAGGTTTTGATACGGTTTGAGTCATTATAGACAGGCTGAACAGGTTAGCACACTTTATTCCTACTCATTCCTCCTATAATGCTGAGCGTCTAGCTCAAATCTACATTCATAAGGTGGTTAGATTGCATGTTATTCCTGTATCTATCATTTCTATAGGAAGCACCCAGTTTGCTTTACAATTTTGGTGGTCAGTTTAGTGAGAATTGGGTACCGAGGTGCATCTAAGCATAACTTTTCATCTGCACACTGATGGCCAGTCTGAGTGGACTATTCAAGTGTTAGAAGATATGATGAGGGATTGTGTGATAGACTTTGTGGTACTT
>JBDJHY010000078.1:18293331-18306897 GCA_039654485.1 Withania somnifera
TATATTCACGAGTATTATGGTGAAATCAATCTTATTACTTCTTGTTTTTCAAGATGTGTACCGAATCGATATTGGACAAGTACTGTTAGACGAAAGGAATAACTTTTAGTTTTCACTTTTACCCTTACTCAATATATATAAATTAGATTGATGTGGTAAAAAAATATTATTAAATTGAAATCAAATAAAACAATTAAATTAAATTAATTTTTCAATTAATATTTTTTTAAAAGTCATAGAAGGATATACATTCCAAGTAAAATGGACCGAAGAAGCAGCAACTTTATGATTCTTTGATTTTTTGAGGAAAATAAGGTAATAAGCGAATGATTGTTTGTCAACTTGAGAGTCTAATTAAGAGCACCTGGTCATTTGGCCTAAATGGGTTTTGAAAATATTGATGCATATTGTGATTGTGATTCATTGATTTTGGAATTAAAACTGTCTAATCTTCTAGGTTAACTATAGGGTTGGAACATAAGTTAAGAAATATGAAACCTCCTGGATTATTAATTAATGTTTGAAAAAAAAAAATAGGGTTCACATGATTTGGTTGGACCTATTAATTTGAGGTTAGGTTTGCTAAACCTGTTACAGTTGTACTATGTTTTGGCAAAAGTTGAATTTAGAACCATCATGGTTTGCTATTTGTTTCTGTATTACCACCGCTACAATGTTTAATTTTGACCATAAATAAGATGATAGCTAGGGAAACATATATTATACGTTTGAAAATTCTGGAGTTCATATAATTGGTCGAAATGCAATGAATCCTAGGAAATGATGAACCAAAAGTCTAGTTAAAGATATGTGTAAGTAATAGTTAGACGTATGTAATAAGTATTTATAGAACTTTTTTTCGATAATCATAGTATTCGAAATAGAACAGATGAAAAAAAAAATCTAAATTTAAACTTGAGACTTCATGATTTGCGATTTATTTCGTTGATCACCAGATAAAATCTTTAAATGTTACGTTGTGTTAAATATAAAAAATTCAACTATACACTAACACTAGCCATCAATTCATATGCGGCTACGACGTCTTCATTGACCCCTATTCTCATGCAGAATTGTGTAACAATAGAAGCTTCGAACAGTTTTAAGTTTTGTACACGGACTGTGTTTATAGTTAGCTCATATAATAAATAACTGTTTATAACATAAACAAGAAATGTTAAGTTGGAAAATAAAGTAATTAACCTGGATAAAATTGGTCGGAAAATGTTAGAATTTTTATATAGCTACAAGAGCTGTTGCGTAGGTATTGTTTTACATGTGATGAGATTGAATGAATTTATAAGTTCACCGTTTGCAAGCAATAAGCAATGTAACCCCAGCCGCTCAGATAATGTTAGATACATTTATCTTTTTTTTTTTTTTTCTTGTGAATAGTCACACCAAATATGTTATTACATTTTGACTCACAGCGAAAGAAAATAAATATGTAAATAATAAACAAGTAATAAAAGTTTAAATCTCAGCTAAAATAAAAATATTAAATGATTTTTTCTTATCTTTCAAGCCCGAATACTATAGTTATAAAAAAAAAATGTGAAAAGTCATATCTATAAATGAGAAGTACATGACATTAAGGAAAAACAATTTTATAAACCAAGTTGTAAAGAGGCTGTGTGATAAACATTACTTCGGCTTTCTCGTGTTATATTTCCTTAGTTTCATTTTATGTGTAATTATTTTTTTTTATTAATATTATTTTAGAAAGTCATATGTTGATAGTAGCATGTTTTTATTTCCACAAATATTTTATAGCTTTTTAAGGCTATAAAATTTAAAAATTATCTTTATTTCTTAAATTAAGTATTTAATTAAATTATGTCATATAAATTAGAAGAGACAATATGCCATTTTACTAAAATGAGAATAATTTAATATTAAAGTTGGAGTTAGAGTTGTATTTGGCTATAATTTTTGCCAAAGAGTATTAAAAATTTCAATGTACTTTTTTAGATACGGTTGACACCTCCAATGGTTTCAAAACTAGAGAAATTACTCGTATATAAAATTTCATATACGAGCTACTACATATTATTATAAAAAAAAATTATTTTATTTAAATATTTTTAAATGAAATTGTGTTTGATTATAGTTTGCAAATAGTATGTGGTTGTTTTAATGTAATTTTTCTAAAAGTTTTATATAGTCTAAACAGGGTCATTTTTATAAAAATAAAAAATTGAGGGTGAAATTCCTTTAAAAAAAAATATGTAGTGAAAGTAAAAACTGAATTTTGGGTGTTTTTTAATTTCAAATATAAAGTCGAGTTGTATGTGAAATTTGCAATACCAAAATTTAATTTTTAAATAAAACATAAGAGTTTTTTAAAAAAGAAGTGAATAATTCTTGAGAAAATGCGATTTCTTATCCTTTTACAAAATAAATCAAAAAAAATGTCATTTTTCCGATCTCTTATGTAATAAAATTTCTTAGGTGTAAAAAGGGCAAATCTCTTATTAAAAAATCATATAACTAAAAAATTATAAAGGGCTAAAAAATAAATTCCTTCTAATTCTCATGATTAATAGATGTTCATTAAAATAAATAGTAGTAATATCTAGTCTTCATGGCCAAATACACAGTAATTCTGTTGGATAAAGTACACAAAATAAAACAAGAGTTGATTTGACAAAACATGAGAAGAGAGGATGAATGACAACCTTAGGCAACACATGCAATACAAGAATGACCCAACCGTGACTCATTCTTTCCCTTCTCATTAGTCTTTTCTGCTCTTTGGCAGTTTGGCCTCATTTACCAAACCAACCAATTTCCATGTACTCCTGCTACCTTTTGTTCTTCAACCCCCAAATTTTGGGCAACTTCCTTTCTTTTTCTATGGTTGAGCAAACAGTTGGCAGATGGTATTTATCTAAGAATAGGTCGACATGTGGTGTGGGGTGCAAAGCCATGTCATGCTCGTTACTTGTGATATTAGCTCTCAGTTGTACCAATGTTTCACTGTAGGAGACTTGAAAATGTACAGAGCCTGCAGTGATTATATGGACATTTTTGTTTTGGCATTTAGAATTTGAAATTCATTGGTCGAAACAAAAAATCTTTAACAATCTCTTCATTTATCACGATACTTTGGTGTAAATTTTCTTTGCCTAGAAAAGGTATCTAGTACATATTACTATTCTTGTATTTAGAGGAGCGTGACAACGTAGATTCAGTTCATCTAAAATGTAAAGTCCATACCTTACCAAGTGGTTTTATATTTTAGAGATTCGAATTTAAGAACGGTAGTTAAGGGTAGAGGAATATTACCCATTTCACCAAATCCCTTCCGGGTGTAGTTACTTTATACACGTTAACTGCTTTCCACTGTCGAAAAGTCGATGATAGAGCTCCCAAATGTAGTCGCCAATTCTAGGATTTATGATGTTGACGTTGCTATGAGTATGACCAGGGACTCTTCCTCCTCTTGTGCTCTCGTCTCTTACCAAATCCAACAGTAATATAAACATAAACAGGCATAAAGTGCAGAGTACAAAAGGAAAAAGAGTCGAGAGTGTTTCGAGTACTATAAGTTAACCTCTCAATTTATTGATAGAAGCACTTTTACCATCAACTGATACATTTTCTAGTCATGAGGAATAAGTAAGAAACATCTCATGGGACTAGGGGTAAAACAAAGGTTAACGACCAACCAAAACCAATTTGTTTCTTGCTATCCTTCAAAGACACCAATCAGAAAACAAAATAGCTTCTGCTTTTTCTTATATTCCAAATCTTAATTATTCTGGTGTCAAAAGAAATTGCTCTCAGGAGTCAATTTTACAAAATGGATGAAAAGGAATCATATTTTATGATCAAGATAATACCAAGTCCAATATACAGTTCTATTCCCAGCTATTTGCTGGTGAAATGTAATTCATCCTCTAAAAAACAGTAACTGAAGAAAATGTGAGAGCATAATTACAACTGTGAAAAACACTATATCAAAAATCGAGTGCTATTCTCCATGTTTTTGTGCTGAATCTGGCAACTTCTACTGAAAAACTTCCAAAACTCAGACACGGGACCTGATTTATATCCTATTCTTAGCTAGTTTTTTGGATTCGGCTGCAGTCAAATGTCTTATCCCATTCTCTTTCCACCATATTTCACCTCCTGCCAAGCAATTCTGGAGCTGCTTCTATCCCATTTTCAATAGCTTCAGGCCTTCACTCGATTTGGGGAAGAAACCCTCAGGTCTTAAGCACCAAGCTCTGAAAACCCGGAATGAATCATTGCTAAGCCTCTCAACTCCACCGTCAGAAAACTTACCATTGGTCATCAAAATACCAAAAAAAATTAACTTGTCCAGACCAAGGGACAAACTCCTCCACACCCCCAACAAAGTCCATTTTATTCAAACCTTCTTCAAGTACTGACATCTTTCCCTGAAGATAATCTAGTGCCCCAACAAAAGACTGGGATACCATCCACCCTTCTTCACCTTTTTCCTGCCATTGCTTCTTGTTCTTTAGATACTCTCTGCAGCAAACATCGAATCCCCTCAAAACAACCGTAGACACCTTCTCAACCCATCCTGTTCTAAATTCTTCCAACTTCTTAATTTCTTCATAAAGAATTCCATTTCCAGATGATTCCTCTGAACCAAATCCATTTCCAGCTGTAGACATGTCCAACTGAGTAACCTGCTCCAGCCCCAACTCAAGAAAAAAGATATCCTCGCTCCATTCATGTAATATAGACTCAAAATAGCGTGCAGCATTTACAGACTTTGCAACTTTCATCAAAGCATCATCATCTGTCAAGGCAGTTAACCCTTCGGCTTCTAGGCACCTGAAAAGCAAACAACCCAAAAACCTCTGTATTATTGGTGCACCCGCCAATTTCAAAAATCTTGATCTCAACTCTAAGCTAGGCAGCGATCGACAACGCTCAATGACTGCCAAGAAAAACTGATGAAAGGCACTGGCAATTGCTGGAGACTTCTCGTTTTCTTGGGCAGATAGAACAGCCACTCCCCGAACCTCTGTCGACCAACTTCTTTCATTCTCAATCTCAGGTTTCAACTTATCAAAGGCATCAGTAAGCTCTATATCAGCCCACAAGTCAAGCCAATCAGGCTTATCAATAAAAACAGAAAATGATGAAAGTTTCTCTAGTTTTCCATCTTCCTCCAAAGAAAGAAAGATACCCAAGTGTGAAGCAAGAGACTGGACTCGCTTATCAAATGCTATCATCTGATCAATAAGATGGAGCCAGGATATTCTAGCGTGTGAGTGCGCTACGCTTGTGCTCTCTTCATCCAGCTGACTAGAATACATGGGAAATATTTCTTTTGCCAAGTACATCGACAGAGAAGTAACCATAGCTGAGATCCATTCTTCTCTGCAACTGTAACCTGACAGCATTGCCTCATCCACCAGTGGCTGCAGTAACTCGTCCATTGAATCAACATAATCACGGGTCACCTTGTATACAAGGACAAATATGTACTCTGGTTTATCAACCCACTTGGAGAAGTGGCGCTGAGAAGCAATAGCTATAGGGTTGACAAGCTCTTCAATGGCCCAAAGTGGCTGGTGTAATGTAATTTCTCTATTCTGTCCCTCAAGTTGACGAGATTTTCTTTGCCGCTGCAGTTCCTGTAGACTGCATAATGCTAGAAAACTTTCACAATATTGTTGCTTAAGGTCCCCTTTCATTGTGAAAAGTGGGTTCTGCACATCAGTTGACCCCTTTGACTCTGGGCCTAAGGAATTTAAAGTGGACAGAGGAGGTGGCCAGCCAAGGGAAGTCAGAAGGGATCTGTGATCTGCGATTGCCTGAGGTCTTAAAATGGCAAGCGATCGATCAACTCTATGATCAACTGCTCCCACAAGTCGTGTCCACTGAGGATGTGTTTTTGACACTAATCTTAGTGTGTCTTCAGTTAACTTTAGTGTTCTGATGGCAACACCCCGCATCTCCTGAAAAAGGAGAAATTAGAGAAGGATATGAGCAGATTTGTTAGAAAATACCACTCTGGTCCTAAAGGAAACTAACTTCTGAACTTTTTGTTGATGGTTCTTTCCTCAAAGTTCTCTTCACAGTAGACAAGACAGCATCTTCGATGTCACCAACTAAAGTATCAAGTTTTAATGCCGTCTCTGGAAATTACAATAAAAATGGTGGTTAAAATGAAGTATTTCCAAACCAAAATAAGCAATAGATCACCATGCTGTAGGCACAACACAACTGATATTTGATGATAAGCAAGAGAGATAAGAGACGAAAACATGTATGGGTTGGCCGCATAACCTGTAAGCAACCATATGTCTACACTCTACACAGAAAGTATGCCCCAGATCAACAATAACTACGCCTCAAGCTAGCTGGGATCGACATAAGAATCCTCCTATCCATATTTCGCTTTTTTGGCCCGTTTTCATTTCTATTTAATAATTTTGGTTATCTAATACTAAAAAGTTCTCTACAACGATTTACCTCATGTTAAATTTAGTAAAATTATTACATCCGTCTAGACCGAGTACCCACCTTTAAGAAGGAAAAGATGGATCAAGTTTACTAAAAACAAACTCAACAAACAGGATAGCAAGAAAAGCTTAGACGGAATCCATGGCCTACCACCAAGCATATAGTAACCATATTCTCCTCAAGAAAATGTTACTTGTTCAAAGTGCCAATAGATAATGTCAAACTCACCAACATAAGCATTGTACATCAATTGCACTCGACTTTAAATGCACGATCTTTTCTAAAGTATTTTTAATTTAAGATATGAGCAAACTAGGCAGACCGAAATGATATGTGCTAAACTTGAAGATGCCCTCATTACCTTTAATGATTTTTTTCAAAAAAAAAAAAAAAGGGTTGAAGACACCCTCCATTTCATGTTGAATGTAAAGCTTCTCATCTTGGGACCACGAATGCAGCCCAATAAAACTCACGTGAGCAACAAGATTTAAAAGAACTCTATAAGAATGACAATGCTTGCAGAGTGTTAACCAAAATCCCTCTATTTCTGACAGCAGAACACTCTCAAAGTATCTTGCTCTGGCATATATAGCAACCAGGTAACAATATTTAGAGAGTCCGCAAGAAACTGCTACTTGTTCAAAGTGTCACTATATATATGTCAAGCTCAAAGACATTGTAAATCGATTGCACAAGAGGTTAAATGCACGAGCTTTTCTAAGAATTGTTAAATATTACATATGAGCAAAACTTAATAGACCAAAAAGACAAATTTGAAGATTCCCTAATTACATTTTACTAATTTAAAATAAAATACGAAGTTCAAGATGGCCTTTCGTATTAATGGTAATTCTTGTCCACTTGGAACCACGCATGCAACCTAGACAAACTTGCATAAGCAACTAGCCTCATAGAAACTCGATAAAAGATGATACAGTTTGCAGAATGTTACCTTCTAACCAAAATCCTCTAATTTAGACAGCAGTAAACTCTCCAAGAGTAGAAGGAAAAAACACTCAGATATTCATAAGAGGAGCTGCTATATCTCCTTTAGGAGGACAATATTGAAACTTGAAACAACCATGAAAAACAGCTTCTTTGTAGATTTTCTCCAGTATAAATAGTCAAAGCGAACCAGATATTGGTGGAAGTTAAAAGAGAGCAACATATATTAACTATGTCTAAACATCAAATTAGTTGAGATCAGAATTATGAATCTGCTCTGTTCATTCCTCTGTATGCAGATCCATTTCATTCTAATGTAGGCATATTCACTTCCACTATGAGAACTGTGTCAAACCACAATCCATATTCAGCAATGGCAGCCATTCCTGCAACTTTTTATCATGAACTTCAAGCACAGACTAAGTCTGTATCTTGGTCCACAACGTTTTGCCTAAACTGGCCAATTTATCCTCAAGTTAACAATATTTTAAAATTAACTACAACAACAACAACATACCTAGTGTAATAACACACATGGGGTCTTAGGAGGATAAGATGTACGTAGACCTTACCCTACCTTTGTAGGGTAGAGAGTTTAGACCCTTGGCTCAATATTTTTGATTGAGTGGGTTAGAGCTCCACATTAGTGAATGGACTATGGGTTGCTCGTATGAACTTGGGCAATCCTTCCCTCATGAGCTGGATGGCTTTTGGGGTTGAATTAGGCCCGCGTATCATATCTTTATATGGTATCAGAGTCAGGTACATCCCCTAATGAGCCAACTTTTGGAGTTAAGTTAGCCCAAGTATCATATCTTTACAATTTTAAAATAAACTATTACAACAAAAGAATATGTGGCTTGAAATTGTTAAACAAAGAAAGAAAAGCGCAATGGCAGTCTACCAACTTTTGCATCAACTTTAGGCCCAACCATGTCCTACTGCAACACAAACGATACCGACGAATTCAACACTTCAACATGGCTTACACACGTATTGGACGAAAACATCCCTGTCAATAATGAGATCTTCTCATCACAATCATTTTCTTACCTTCCTTCCAACACCATGTAATGCCTCTAAATCATCTTCAAGCAATTGAATACCTATCAATCTCATATGTCCATGACATACAATTTCTTTTTAAAAAAATGCCTTTGCGACTGAAGACCTTCAGAATGGTGCTTTTTTCTCTATTTGAATAATGATCCTCCGAATGAAGGCTATTTGTTTCTTTGATACTCAAACCTAGTGATTGAAATGGTATTTGACATGAAACAGTTGTTTCCCTGAGAAACAAAAATAGAGGCCATTATTGCCACTTAGACCACAACTCTTAGCTCTCTTTGTTATTATGCTTATCTCACTACTACTGAGCAGACACCATCAAGGTAGAAAAATGAACCTCCCCTGTTAACTTATAGAATAAATATATAACAAAAACCACACAAGAGTTCTCTTTCACACACTTTGTCTCTCTATGAACCATGGTGATATAACCTCAATTTCAATTTCCAAGACTTATAATTCTTTGATCAAACATTTCCATGCTGAATAGTTTCTATGCTCAATTTCGGACTTCAAGGAGGTACACTACTAAGTGACAGTGCCTGACAATAAGATATTAGGATTGTGAAGTGCCTTAAGAAATTTATATAGCAATTAGAGTCTAACCATATAGAGCATGTCAATAAATAGACGATTAATAAAGCTGAGAAGTTGCACTGCTGAGATTTGACAGGAAACAATACAGACAAAAGTAGTAATGGTTAAGAAATATAGTTTTTAAATGCACAAAGTGAAAAGTTTGTGTAGCTCCTAGAGACAACTTCTACTGAAAAGATTTTAACTTAAAGACAAAGACTAATTCTCGTAATAGACGTTTCCAACTTCTGTCCTTCAGAATTTTAAGGAACAAAATTTTGAATATCTTACTAAATGTTTTTTGTAGGTAAAATCACTTTACTAGTCTACAACCATAGAAATTAAGCTCAACTCCAAACAAGTTGAGAGAGGCTATATGAATCATGACTAACCATGTCTCTTCATTTAAGCTCATCTCATGCCCCAACATTTTACAAAATAAGAAGTACTAAAATTTTCTCTAAAATTTTCTGCTAGTATATAAATCTAAGATGACCAAAAGACTCCTTAAAGCATAGGACCTAAAGTAGATGTACTAACATGACTACTATATTTCCAACTAATTTATTATTTCCTGTTTTCTCACTAAGTCAACATGGATTCTTGGAGATTGTAGATCCCACAATTAGTTTATTTGAAATTTTACTCACGAGTCATGATTCCTAGTCATCAGCTCATTCAGGGGAAAAGATAACTAGCTACTCTTCATCAGTATCCTAGTGTACTGGATTAAACGTGAATATCAAATAGTCGTAGCCTGGAATGTCTAATTTTTCCTGCCACCTGAGCATTAAATTTAGCATTTAATCCAGCGAAAAGACATTTCTTCTGCAAGCAATTGTACCATACCAATATTTTTACCACAGCTTCTTATTTTAATACTTTATCTAAGTCTTCATCTTCATAAGTCAATGAGCAACTGAACTGATTCATGTGAAGTCACTCAAGTTCTTTAAGAGATCAAAATCAGTTGCATCTACTAACAATAACCTTTTGACCATAGGTATCCCTAAAACTTAATATTTTTGCAAACTAAATGAGCAACCTAAATCGAATCTACGCTATCTTAGTATATATTTTTGGGAAAAAAAGGGACTTGGTGCTAGTCGCTAATACACGTAGCACAATATAGCAGCTATGGTTTTGCATCCCAATAACTAAAGCTACTAAAAAAATCCTTCTTTGACATTCAACAGACACATAGATACTCCGCTATCATATATGTGTCTCAATTTAGTCTCATGGCTATAATGTCTAGAGGAGTTGGTAACACAAGCTGCCCATATCCTAGTATTAGAAGATTGCAAGAAGGTCCTGAATCAGTCAACCAATAATGTGGCAAAATTTGTCAACATAAACCTAGCTAGATAAAAGAACAAAAACTGACATCTGATTTCTCTTTTCAAACAGATGTACCTAAATATTATTGCTTCATTCCCCAATAGATTTACAATATATTTCTACCTTGTTGAACTCTGAATTTACTTATTCACTATATTTTCTTATTATATCATCATCTATCTTTTTCCCTCGTTCTAATTGATAAACCTAAGGAAACATACACAATAGACAAGAGAACAAATTTCCCAATGTGAACTCACCTGCATATGTTCGCACAGTGTTTAACCCTAGCAACTTCCTTAGCCAATGCCGGTAGCTGCTCTCCCAATACCTTCTCTGATCCTCCATCTAGGCAAACAAAGGAGAGATTTTTTTTGGAAATTAATAAATAAAAATTGCTAAGTCCGAGAAAAAAAAAGGGCAATTTATACCTGATGAAGAAGAGCAAGAAGCTAAGTGAAGATCCCCTAATTTGGCATCAATATCACGGAGAAGAGAACCAGTTCGATCGGAATAGAAAGCGTGGTTAATCAGATAGTTCTGTAGCAGTGTATTGAGATCCGAAAGGGATTGATCGAGGACATGACACTGAGTTCGGAGATCCGAAAGAAGAGCCGGAGCCAGTTCAAGGTCTTCTTTTGCGTTAAGCTTGGCGTTGAGGAAAGAAATTACCGAGACGGAGAGAGATGAAAGCGGAGGTAGAGTTTGAATCACCGGGTCCATTATTGATGCATCCGGATCACAGCGTGTAACAAAAGTGTCAACTTGCAATGCAAAGTGCAGTTAATGGCTTTGCAACTTGAAATACACTGAATTTTGAAAATGTGCAACAGATCAAAATTCTGTTAATTTTGCAAACGATGTTAGAAAGTAGTTGAATTCAAATGGAACTCAACAGAAGATGCTTCCGCTGATAATTCCGGCACCTTCGTTGTGATTACAGAAGGGCGGCGAGAATGCCCCTCTTTCTGGCTTTTGCAAAAGGAAAATTACGATTTTGGTCCCTGAGTTATTGTGTTACTCTAGATTTAGTACTTGTATTTGCTCAACTAATCACATTGAACTTTCGATTAACTATATGTCCAATTTTTGTCCATAAAATTAACGAGAAAATCTTTCCCTTAAAGATTTTTTTTCTTTTAGGAAAAGAAAAATAAGAAAATTTGATATTTAACTTCCTTTATATTTTCTTTTCTAGTTAGTACTTTTTAACCTAACATAAAATAAAATTATATTGAAATGCATCTCTCAATAAATTTGCCTTAGAAAAGCTCAACTCAACTACTGATGCCCTATTAATATGAGAACTACTTATGCCAGGAAATTCCCTATCAGAAATATTGACCTACAGTGCCGGGTTGCGGCACTTTCTACTTCAGTAACTAACCTATATCAAGGCCAGACAGTTATGCTATCCTTGATCCTATGATGCATATATAATGTCTTCTTATTTATCCCCAAAAAAGCTAACACTTTATTAAAAATTTCCTCTTGTTTTCATGCTTAATTTATAAAATTTGGTTAACGGTGAAAGGGCCTATCAAAGACAATTTCTAGAATAGAGTACCTTTTCTAAATTCAGTTTGTGAAGTTATTATCATTATATACAAATATGCAAGAACTGACACTAGTGACATTTGATGATCCTAAAAGTGGTAGGACGTTAGCATAAAGCTAAAAATTTAAATGATGAATTAACACAAATTTTGCCCATGAACCTACAAGCATAGTGCTAATGTGGCCCATATTATTGTAGGCCTCCTTTCTGTGGGATTTGATTCTGATATTTTTTTTCAACTTCACTGTTGGAACTAACTGCACAAAGATTCAACCTTTCCCCGCTTGGAAAAATGTTATATGTGTAGAGACACTTACTCCAGGAGACACCCAGAATAAAAGCTACTCTGAAAAACATAATGGGACCTCTGCTAGTTAAGCTCCACCGTCTTCGGCATTATAGAGGAGGAATTGAATTTGCTAAGACTCTTTTCAAATAAATGCGCTATCTTCCATCATTCCACCAACTCCACTAATTCAACAAAATATCTACTAATCTTTCAATTTTCATATATTGCTCACCAAAATCTAAACAAATGAAAAAAAAAATTATCTTATAATCCGAGACTGATTGAAGGTATTTTATGATCTCAACTCCTAAAGCAGTGACTTTATTTATTTTTGAGTGAGAAATCAAAAACATACTAAATTATTTTATTTTCCTGAGTTTCAGACCTAAATTATTGAAAGTATGAATTTCATACCTAACTATCATTCATTAGTTTGAGAAACACACTTCAATAAATATGTGATGGTGTGTGTATCACATTCTCCCTTTTTACTTGAAAAATTTCCATGTGCTCTCCATGTAAATAAAAAAATATCACTGATAATTATTTAATTAAATTATTATAATATTAAGTATAAAATTTTAAAAATAAAATAATTTAGGTTTTTAATACTTCATTCAAAAGTAAAAAATGATAATTAAGAATTGAAAATTTAATTATTTCTCTCTGTTTCCTTGGCAGTAAAAGAAGTAAAATTAATAAAAATTAGTACTGAACACTTGTTATACTCTAAAATAATTAATTTCAAAATAATTTATATACACGATAAGACTAAAGATACAAATTAAATAATCTCCACTTCTTGTGGGTGAGTTCATATTTAGCGCAATACGACTCATCAAATTAGTATCTCTAAGAATTTCTTATTTTCAAATCTTTGTATTTCTCAACAATACTGAAAGCTGAAAAAAGAGGGTTAAGAAAATATGCAATAGAAGAGAAGAAATGAAGCAAAATGGTTGAAAAATGACGATGAAGAAGGGAAGAGTTTAGGAAGGGCGTAGTAAGCGACGAAATGCTTACTACAAAATGCTTCGGAGAGTTGAAAAGAAACGGAGATTCTGAACAGGTCAACCTTTCAAACAGCTGTTGAATCTATAGACAGCCAAGAAACAACCTGGCGAAATAAACGGTGAATAAGGTCTGCGAAAGAAGTGGCGAGGGGGCAAGCGAAGGGTCCAAAGAACACGACTTCGTTCGCTAGGACAGCTGATAGCTAGCTTAGGATTCTCGGCCAGTTTAAAAAATCAATTGAAAAATATAAAGAAAATAACAATATAATGTGTCAGCAAAAAAAAAAACCACATGGACAAATATTTTAGTAGTCATATACGCC
>JBDJHY010000078.1:18306997-18318966 GCA_039654485.1 Withania somnifera
TCTCTGCAACTGTAACCTGACAGCATTGCCTCATCCACCAGTGGCTGCAGTAACTCGTCCATTGAATCAACATAATCCCGTGTCACCTTGTATACAAGGGCAAATATGTACTCTGGTTTATCAACCCACTTGGAGAAGTGGCGCTGAGATGCAATATATATAGGATTGACAAGCTCTTCAATGGCCCAAAGTGGCTGGTGCAACGCAATTTCTCTATTCTGTCCCTCAAGTTGACGAGATTTTCTTTGTCGCTGCAGTTCCTGCAGACTGCACAATGCTAGAAAACTCACACAATATTGTTGTTTAAGGTCCCCTTTCATTGTGAAAAGTGGGTTCTGGACATCAGTAGATCCCTTCAACTCTGGACCCAAGGAATTTAAAGAGGACAGAGGTGGTGGCCAGCCAAGGGAAGTCAGAAGGGATCTGTGATCTGCAATTGCCTGAGGTCTTAAAATGGCGAGAGATCGATCAACTCTATGATCAACAGCTGACACAAGTCGTGTCCACTGAGGATGTGTTTTTGCCACTAATCGTAGTGTGTCTTCAGTTAACTTTAGTGTTCTGATGGCAACATCCCGCATCTTCTGAAAAACGAGAAATTAGAGAAGGATATGAGCAGAAATGTTAGAAAATATCACTTGCAGTCCTAAAGGGAACTAACTTCTGAACTTTTTGTAGATGGTTCTCTCCTCAAAGTTCTCTTCACAGTGGATGAGACAGCATCTTCAATGTCACCAACTAAAGTATCAAGTTTTAATGCTGTTTCTGGAAATTACAATAAAAACGGTGGTTAGCATGAAATATTTCCAAGCCAAAATGAGTAAAAGATCACCATGTGGTAGGCACAACACAACTGATATTTGATGATACCCAACACAGATAGGTGACAAGAGAACATGTATGGGTTGGCCAAATAACCTGTAAGTAACCATGTGTCTACAGGGAAAGTACACCAGACCAGATCAACAATAACTATGCCTCAAGCTAGCTGGGATCGGCATAAGAATCCTTCTATCCATATTTCTCTTTTTGGCCCATTTTCATTTCACGGTTTAGCATTTTGGTTATCCAATACTAAAGGTTCTCTACAACGATTTACCTGATGTTAAATTTAGTAAAATTAACACATCCGTCTAACCCGAGTTGGAACCTTTATGAAGGAAAAGATAGATCAAGATCACTGAAAACGAACTCAACAAATAGGATAGCAAGAAAAGCTTATAAGGAATCCATGGCCCCTCCAGCATATAGCAATCATGTCACAATACTAATTTTCTCCTCAAGAAAATGTTGCTTGTTCAAAGTGCCACCAAATAATGTCAAACTCACCGATAAAAACATTGTACATCAATGGCACTAGACTTTAAACGCGCGAGCTTTTCTAAAATATTGTTCAATTTAAGATATGAGCAATACTTGACAGACAAATATGATATGTGTGAAACTTGAAGATGCCTTCATTACCTTTAATGATAAAGAAAGGTTGAAGACACCCTCCATTTCATGTTGAATGTAAAGCTTCTCATCTGGGGACCACGAAAGCAGCCCAACAAAAACTTACATAAGCAACAAGATTTGCAAGAACTTAATAAGAAATGACAATGCTTGCAGAGGGTTATCTTTTACCAAAATCCTCTAAATCTGACAGCAGAACACACTCAAAGTGTACAACGAAAAAATAATAACTCAAATATTCCAAAGAGGCACTGTTATATGTGAAATAAAAATGAGAAAATATCATATTGCTCAGGCCCATATAGCAACCAGGTCACATATTTATTTAATCCGCAAGAAACTGCTACTTGTTCAAAGTGCCACTACATATAAGTGAAGCTCAAAGACACTGTACATCGATTGCACTAGCAGTTAAATGCACAAGCTTTCTAAATATTGTTAAATTTAAGATATGAGCAAAACTTAATAGACCGAAAAGATGTCTGCTACCCTTGAAGAAGCCTTCATTACCTTTTACTAATTTAAAATAATTTAAAAAGTTGAAGTTGCCCTCCTTTTCGTGTTGATGGTAACTCTTGTCCTCTTGGAACCACGAATACAGCCAAAAAAATTGCATAAGGAACTAGGCTCGTCGAAACTAGATAAGAAATAACATCACTTGCAGAATGTTACCTTCTAACCAAAACCCTCTAATTTAGACAGCAGAAAACTCTCCAAATGTTTAAGGAAAAACGCTCAAATATTTCAAATGGGTAGCTACTATATCTGCTTTAGGAAGGACAATGTTGAAACTTAAACAAACATGATAAATAGCTTCTTTGTAGATATTCTCCAGTGTAAAACGTTATTTGCATTTAGCTTTTAAATGACCCATGCCCAAGTACTTGCATTGATTTTAGAGGTGCTCTTTTTATCCCCTCCAATAGCAAGGGCAAACAAATGTAGGTGGGAGTTAAAAGAGAGAGCAACATATATTACCTATGCCTCACCATCAAATTAGTTGAGACCGGATATATGAATATGATCTATTCATTCCTCTATGCAGATCCATTTCACTCTAATGTAGGCATCTTCACTTCCACTATGAGAACTGCATCAAACCATAATTTATATTCAAGTAAGCATCCTTTCCAGCTACTTTTTATCATGAACTTCAAGCATAGACTAAGTCCGTGTCTTGGTCCACAATGTTTTACCTAAACAGCCCAACTTACCCTCAGGTTGACAACATTTTAAAATAAACTACAACAATATACCTAGTATAATTCCACAAATGTGGTCTTGGAAGGATAGGATGTATGCAGATCTTACCTCTACCTTTGTAGGGTAGAGAGATTCCCGATATAACCTTGGCTCAATATTTTTGATAGAGTGGGTTAGAGTCCCACACTGGTTAGGAATGGACCAACAGACTGCTCATATGAACCATAAGGTAGTTTTTGGGACTGAGTTAGGCTTGGGTGTTTACATGATATCAGAGCCAGACCCATTCTCGTTTAAATTTCTAATCCGCTCCAATTTGACCTAGGAGTGAAGAGGAGCTGTTAAGAGTGAATTAGAGTCTCATATTTGTTGGAGTACGGAGTAAAGGTCTCCTTGTATGAATTTGGGAAATCCTCCTCTCAAGAATTAACTTTTGGAGTTGAGTTAGACACACGTGTCAGATCTTTACAATTTTAAAATAAATTATTAGAACAAAAGAATATGTGGCTTGAAATTTTTACACGCAAACAAAAAGGACAAAGGCACTCTACCAACTATTGCATCAACTTTAGGCCCAAGCATGTCCTACTGCAACACAAAGGGTACCCATGAATTCAACACTTCTACGACATGACTTCCATACATATTGGACAGAAACATCCCTGTCAATAAGGAAATCCTCTCATCAGACCATTTGCCTACCTTTCTTCGTCCAACACCATGTTGTAATGCCTCTAAGTCATCTTCAAACAATTGAATACCTATCAATCTCACCTCCCTCCTCCCTGTGACAAACAATTTCTAAACAAAAACGCCTTTTGGGACTGAAGACCTTCAGAATGGTAGTTTTTGCTCAATTTGGATAATGATCATTGGAATGATGGCCATTTGGTTCTTTGATGCTCAACCTAGTGATTAAAATGGTATTTGACATGAAACAGTTGTTTCCCCGAGAAACAACAATAGAGGTAACTATTGCCACTTAGACCACAGCTCTTAGCTCTCTTTGTCAATTGTCATTATGCTTATCTCACTACTACCGGGCAGATACCATCAAGGTAGAAAAATGAACCTCCTCTATTAACTTTTAGGATAAAAACATTACAACAAACCACACAAGAGTTCTCTCACACACTTCCACTCTCTATGAACCATGCTGATATAAACTCAATTTGGATTTCCAAGACATAATTTTGTGAGCAATCTTTTCCATGTGTATAGTTTCTGTTCTCAACTTCGGACTTCAAGGAGGTATACTGATAAGTAACAGTGCCTCTCACAAGATATTAGGGTTGTGGAGTGCCTTAAGCAATTTGTATAGCAATTAGAGTCAAACCGTCATAAAGCTGAGAAGTTGCACTGCTCAGATTTAACGGGAAAGCATAGACAGAAGTATTAATGGTTAAGCGATATAGGGTCTAAATGGACAGAGTGAGAAGTACATTGTGTAGCTCCTATAGACAACTTCTAGTGAAAAGATTTTAGTTTAAAGGCAGCAACTAATCCTCGTAGTAGACATTTCCAACTTTTGTTCCCTTCAGAATTTTAAGGAACAAAATTTTGAATATCATACTACATTTTCTTTGTAGGTCAAAGTATCAATATCTCACTATTAGTCTACAACCATAGAAATTAAGCTCAATCGCGAACAAGTTTGATACCGACTATATGAATCACCACTAACCATGTCGCTTCATTTAAGCTCATCTCATGCCAATATTTTTACTAAATAAAAAGTACTAGTATTTTCTCTATATTTTCTACCGGCATATAGATCTCTAAGATGACCAAAAGACTCCTTAAAGCATACGTCCTAAAGTAGATGTACTGAAATGAATAATACATTGACAACTAATTTATTACCGCCTATATATATCTTTCTCTTCCATTATTTCCTATTTTCTTACTGAGTCTACATGAATTCTTGGAGATTTGTAGATCCCACGATTAGTTCTTCTAACCTTTTTGTTCACGAGTCATGATCCTAGTCATAATCTCATTCAAGGGAAAAGATAACTAGTTACTCTTCATCAGTATCCTAGTACATGATTAAACATGAAAAGAGCAACAAATAGTCGTAGCCTGGAACATCTAATTTTCCCTGCTACCTGAGCATTAAATTTAGCTTTTAATCCAGCAAAAAAAAAAAAAATTACTTCTGCAAGCAATTGTACCATACCAATATTCTATCAAAGCTTCTTCTTATTGTGGTACTTTATCCAAGTTCTCATCTTCATATGTGAATGAGAAACGGAATTGATTCATATGCACCAAATCGGAATTGATTCATGTGCACCAAATCATTAAGTTCTTTAAGAGATCGAAATCAGTTGCATCTACTAACAATAACCTTTTAAATATAGGTAACCCTAACGCCTAATATTTTGCAAAACTAATGAGCAACCTAAATCGAATCTACGCTATCTTAATATATTTTTTCGGAATAAGAAAATTTGGTGTCTAGTCACTAATACACATAATATAAGATAGCAACTATAATTTTGTATCCCAATAACTAAAGCTACCAACCAAATCTCCTTCCTTTTCCATTCAACAGACACTTAGATACTCAGCTATCATAAATATCTCTCATGGCTATAATGTCTAGAGAGCTGGTAACATTAGCTGGCTTGGTAAAGTCATATCCTAGAAATAGAAGATTGCAACAAAGTCTTGGATCAGTCATCCAATAATGTGGGAAAATTTTCCACTGTAAACCTAGGTAGGTAAAAGAAGAAAAACTGATATCTAATATATCTTCTCACACAAACGTACATAGAGGTTATTTCTTCATTCCCCAATAGATTTACCATATATTTCTTCCTTGTTGAACTATGAAATCACTTATTCATTGTATTTTTCTAATTATACAATCATCTATCTTTTTCACTAGTGTAATTAAGCAACCATAGAAAACATGTACAATGAACAATTTAACAAAGTTTCCCATGTGAACTCACCTGCATACGTTCGCACAGTGTTAACCCTAGCAACCTCCTTAGCCAATGCCGGTAGCTTCTCCCCCAGTACCTTCCCTGATCCTCCATCTAGGCAAACAAATGACACATTTTTTAAATTAAAAAATTGACAAGTCTATGAAAAAGAAAATGCATATTGTACCTGATGAAGAAGAGCAAGAAGCTAAGTGAAGATCTCCTAATTTAGCATCTATATCACGGAGGAGAGCACCAGTTCGATCGGAATGGGAAGCGTGGTTAATCAGATAGTTCCTGAGTTGTGTATTGAGATCCGAAAGGCTTTGATCCAGGACATGACACTGAGTTCGGAGCTCCGAAAGAAGAGCCGGAGCCTGTTCAAGGTCTTCTTTAGCGTTAAGCTTGGAGTTGAGAAAAGAAATTACGGAGACAGAGAGAGATGATGGCGGAGGCAGAGTTCGACTCATCGGGTCCATTATTGATGCATCCGGATCACAGTAGTTAACGTGCAATCCAAAAATGGTATTGGAACTTGAAATACACTGAATTGAAAATGTGCTAGATTCTGCTAATTCTGCAACAGCTTACTAGAGTTTGGATCAATTTACGAGAAGTTGAAGTCAACTGAAACACGCCACAATTGGGGAAGAAGAAGCTTGGGCTGATTATTCCGGAGCCTTAGGTCGTCGGGGATTACAGAAGGACGGCGAGAATGTCCCTCTTTTCTCTCTTTTGGAGAAGGGTAAATGACGATTTTGGTCCTGACTTTTCTAGGGTAAATGACGATTTTGGTCATGATTTTTCTAGTTTAGTACTTGTATAATGTATTTGTTCAGCTAATCATATTAAACATATTTTCGATGATTTTATGTACACTTATGCATGTACATATATTTTGGATATATATATATATATATATATATTATATTATGTAGTTAAGTATATTATATTCTTTCAGACATAAGAAATAATGATTTTTTTAATTTGTTTAAAAAAATGATTTTAATATTACTATTTCAATTTTCGTATGACATGATTAACACCAATTTTCTTATGACATGTTTAAAACTACAAGATTATATGACATTTTAGTTTATTTGACATAATTTTAATTTTAAAATACAAGATTTAGATTTTATTTTATATTTTTTAAAATTTTGTGTCAAATCAAAATACGTAATTTTTTTTAATGGAGGGAGTATAATTTTTTTTAAAAAAAAAAAAAAGAAAAATAAAAGCTTATTTGGCTACATAATAAAAACTATTTTTTTATTAGATCATATTTTATAAGAATATAAAATGTTAGATGATTTTTTGTAATATAAAATTTACAGTAATTATTTTTGATATTTAATTTAAAATGGAATACATTTAACTGAATAACGCAAGGATTAAAACCACAGATAATTCAGGTACCGTACCATAATTGTTCTTTTCCCTTGCAGAATGAATCTTAACTTGGATGCTGCGATGGGCTTTTAATTGAAGGGTAAACTATGTCATTATATTTTCTTATTCAAGTATGGCTAATTCTTGGATTATTATCTCTCATTTGGATGTGGTATCTTTTGCATTCTTGTAACATGAATCTTTCGAAAATTATCATTGCCTCACTTATATTTTTATTTTTTTATTTATAACCTTTCGTTTTAATATAACATTAAAAAAAAGGTGCAGAAGGAAATAATCTTTTATCCCATTAAAATATAGGTAAAATCTGTCTCAATTATGAATTATACTGAGTATATTATTGAAAACATGGTAGAAAATCTACAATTACTTGGAATGATATATTTATGTGGAGGAAATGACACTATTGACATTTGATAACTTGAATGATGCTTAAAAGTGGTAGGACGTTTTAGTATAAAGCTAAAGTTTTAAATGCTGAATTAACACAAACTCCAAATTTTGTCCATGAATCAACATAGTGTTAATGATGCCCATGCTATTGTAGGCCTCCTCTTGTGGGATTTGTTTCTGAGAACTTTTTTCGACTTCCCGTTGGAACTGACTGCACAAAGATTTCAACCTTTCTCTGCTTGGAAGTATGTTGATGTGTAGGAACACTTACTGTGGGAGACACCCAGAATAAAAGCTACTCGGTAGAGTGTATAAAATAGTGTCGAATATGGTGTATTAGTAATGTTAGAATTAGTAGTGTTGAATTTATTTCTTATCTAGTGTTTGATTTGAAGTATTAAAAATTGTTATATTTCTTTTAAAACTATTGTTTGTTTAAAAAATAAGCTCTACATTTTTTATCCTTTTTTTTGTTCAAAGTTTATTATTCATTCTCAAAAAAGAAACTAATAAATTTAATATTCTCACTTAAATTATTTGGAGGTAAATTGTCATCTTAATAAATTAAAAATATATGAAATTTATGGTACTAAAAACTAGTTTGCTATATTTTTATCTTTTTCAATAATAATATTTAAACTAATTTGCAATATTTTCACTTAGATATAATAATTATAACACATAAGTACACATCTTAAATTATCCATCAAATTTTATTTTATTTTTTAAAACGTTTCATAAATATAAAAAATTAAAAAATACATATCAGTGACTAACCTAAAAATCTAAAAAGATTTAGATTTGAAGGTATTTTTGTCTTTGTAAATATTTATCTCATGGCATTAAAACATGATATTACTAATACCATGATTTTTAAGATAGTGTATAACTAATATATGAATTATTTATCCATAAATTCAAAATTCCTACCAAATATTTAATTAAGTAATACCACCTATAATCTATGGATTATTTGTTCTAATCCCTCCTAGCAAACGAAAATGAGATCTCTACTAGTTAACAGAATGGTACATTGAACGACAAAAATCTTTATCCAGCATGCCTCACTGCCCTCAGTAGTAATAGAGGGGGACGTGAAGTTGCAGATGCTGTTTTTCTTTTCAAATAAATATGACGATGGAGCTAGTTTGCATCTATCTCGACTAACTACACTAAAATATTAGTCATCTCTCATCATCCCACTAAAGCAAATGTTAGATAAGTTTGTCCACTAAAACCTGGACAAATGAGAAAAAATTACCGTATAACCTGAGACCAGTTAAAGTCTTCTATGACCTCAACTCTTGAAGCAGTGGTACAAACAATACATGATAGACACCTCTACCGTGAAACAGGTTAAGGGATGAAAGGTGCATGTGATAGACACCAATGTTTCGCTTATGTTTTCAGCCATATCTTTCAAATCTTCATGGCAAACTAGAACCTTACCTCTGCTTCCACTTATTGCTGTATGTCACTTTACACTATGAAATTTTCACGTTAACCAGTTGAAAATGATACAGATTGGCAGCAAAAGATCAAAAAGTAAACAAGTGAGTTTGAGAATCTAAATGCAGAGAGGAGATAAAACAAATTTTGGTACTCCTATCCAAAATGACAGACCTCAGCAACCCATCACCGCACAATTATACACAAAACTTCCTGAATGCTTTCTCCCCAACAAATTCCAATTTGGTGCGCCTTCTGTAGGTTCCCAAGAATTAATCTCAATGAATCTCCCGTTTAACCCGCTAGGTCCTCCAATAACTACGAGCTGATCTCCACATGCCCTAAATGCTAGCCCCCAACCATCCATAGAGGTCGCCTGCTTAGGCAATCTTCCAATTGTAATCCATAATTTTCTTCTCTTATCATATTTCCAAACTTCATTTTCAGCATAACAAGCAGCATATAACTTATTATTTACAACTGCTAAGAGCGGAGGTGCCTTAGCTATTGCAGGAGCATCATTAGTTCCAGCTCCTCTGTTACGTGCTGGGAACATATCAGGTAACTCAGTCCAAGACCTAGCTTTGAAATCATACACTTCGGCACAAGTAAGTACAATTGAATTACCCACACCAACCCCACCAATTATATAGAACTTCCCATCCATGAATACTCCAGAACACAATTTTCTTGGTTTATTCATGCTTGGCAGGGTCTGCCATGTTCCTGTTTCTGAATTATAAAGCTCAGCCGAGCTTAGTATATTGCCCCTTGAGTCACAACCGCCGGCTACGATTGCTATTTCCCCAAGACTTCCAGAGCCAAAGAGGCACCTAGGTGTGTTTGTCTTCATCCCCAATGACCATGAGTTGGTCAGGATGCTATATTTGTAGATGACATGGGACTCTATTTCCTTTCCAAAGACGAGAAGTTCAGTACCAACCGCCAGTGATTCCTTGTCAGAACACATGAAGCATTCATTTGATGTCATTGCTGGCAAATGCATCCACCTACAGCGAATGGGATCAAAGGCCTCCCATTCAAGGAGGTTGCAAGAAAAATAAACCCAATGTTCTATGATACCCATCTGTCTCCTGAGCCTATACAGTTCTCCACTCTGAATTAAGGACCTAAAGCTCTGATTCAATGAAGCAATTGACCCATAATCTGACCTTGAGCAATGAAGCAGGCAATTTCTCGAAAGGTCTCGTCCTATTGGGTGGATTAAAGAGCTTGAAACAGAGTGAGTGTCACTATCATGCAGCTTATCTGACTGTTCCTCTTGACAGAGAGGAAGATCATGAAGGCACTGCATTGCTTCCTCCTTCTCTTGGGCATCAAGCAGCTTGGATGACTTCCTCAATCCAATGTCTGCTACATCCTCCAAAGGACGCTTTCCCTTTGAGTTCCCAATAACATCGAAAGCATAGTATATCCACTTGCTTGCTTGCTCGCACGCACAAGGCAACTCCTTTGAAACATGATATGATCCCTCCAACATGAGGCTTGATATGCACCGGAGTCGGAAAATCACACTTAACCTGCAAAAGCAGAGCCAAAGACAATGTCCAATGTCATATAATCAGATCCAACTTTTATATGGATATCCACATATTATTACTACAATCTATTATAAGAGATCAACATAAAAGCATGGAAGTCAAATCAAAAGATTTATGGTCATTCTAACAAAGACAAATAGGTGAAAGTCGACAAAAAATTGTTTAACATAAAAAATTGTTAATGAGCTAAAACATGGAGTACTGGTCATGATCCAACTATAACTGAAAGCAATGACAATACAAAAAGGGGAAGGCAGAGAAACAGCAGGTTTTTACTCCTCTAGGACATCTAAATTAGGGGAATTCAGTGGGAAGAGAAAAGGGTAAAAGGATTACCACCATCGATGAGTTTGGATTCATTAGGAAAGTAAAAACAAAAACCAGAAGGGCAGCCGGTGCATTAAGCTCCCCGGACCCAACCACAAGCTCCATTGTATGGAGTCTTACCTTGCATTTCTATAAGAGTCTGTTTCCAAGGCTTCTACAAAAGCCTGTTTTCAATGCTCGAACCCGTGACCTCCTGATTAGAGGCAACTTTACCGGCTCCCCTTCAGATACTAGTAACCACTACAATCAGTTTTCTATCGCAAATTTTTCCAAACACGTGACGTAGAATGCTTCCATGTGATGCTTTTCGCTACTTCGGCAATTATGCTCCTCACCGAACAAAACCAAATAGTTTTCTCCTCCTCATTATTTGCCTCTTTTCTTCTCAATGTAACTACTTTCTCGCATTGGATTATCAACAGATCGAATTCATGCAACATACGTCCTCCATGAATCGGAGCTATTTAACTCAGAAAAAATGAAGCATTATCAACATAAAGTTATAAATTAAACATACTCCCGTTAAATAATGCACAATTGACCAATAAATAAACTTCATTTGATTTCCTTGCAAGTGAATTATTCAAGCCAATTTATCAGCCACCTACTGTCTCCAACCAGGTTTAAAGCAACAACTGTTACAACAAAAAAAGAAATCCTAAAAGTCTATACTTTAAAAGTTGTAAACATTGATTACATCTTCCATAATTTTGAATTGAGCACCTGACGACTTTTTTCCTTCAATTTAGAAAACAAAAACTAGATTTTTTTAATATATTTAATTTGAAATCTCACAAAATAGACCTAATAGAAATCTAAAAAATCAGGCGAATTTTCTGGGTTTTCAAGCCTACAAAGAGAGTCAAGTGAGGCATTTAACAATTACAAATGTAATCTCAATAGCAAAACATCAGAACCCAAAAAAAATGGACGCAGAAAATAAAGGAACTTACATATTTTTGCAAAAGGGAAAAAAAAGAAGGAAGTCTAGGAATTTCATAAAGCCCCAATTCGAATTCCTTTTATATACAGAAATATCTTCTTGCATAACTTATATAATGTCAATTACTAATCTTCGTCATAAACCCATGGAAATCAAAATAATATATGTTGAGCGGTTAACAGCACACTGTATTTATCAGGGAAGTTTCAGTTGACAAGTGTCTGTGCTTTTGTTTGTCTATGTACTACATTTGAGGCCCTTTCCACTTCGAATCTCTTAGACAGAGCTGTT
>JBDJHY010000078.1:18339025-18349608 GCA_039654485.1 Withania somnifera
CAGGTTGTTCCGTGGGGTGACTTGGACTCATTAGCCATGCTTCAAAGGCAATTGGATGTAGACATACTTGTGACTGGCCATACCCATCAGTTCACAGCATACAAACATGAAGCTGGGGTTGTTATAAATCCAGGATCTGCTACTGGTGCCTACAGTAGCATCACATATGATGTCAACCCTAGCTTTGTTCTCATGGACATTGACGCCCTGCGTGTTGTGGTCTATGTTTATGAACTCATTGATGGAGAAGTCAAAGTTGACAAGATTGATTTCAAGAAGACAACACCACAGAATGCTAATTGAATAGCGGAACTTGTAATTCAGCTGATTTTAGTGGAATCCTAAGAGTTAATAAGACCTTATTTTCCTTTGCTTGGCTGTTTTGAAGGCTCTTTATGATGCTGTCTTTGTTCTTTATTTTCCTACCACTTCTGATATTCAGATTTATGTTCAGTTACTCTAGTAAGGGTGCACTGAAATTCAGTTGGTTAATTAGAAAAAGTCTTCACCACTTACTGTGCATTTGTGCTCCTAAATTCCCTCTCCTTTAAGTCGATTGGTTTGACTAATTTCGAATTCACTCTACTAAAGGGGCATAAAACATTCCTCGCCAGAAGGTTCTCTATCTCTAGAGCCCGGACTCTAGATATCTTGTTATAAGTTAAGGAATTTATTATCATTTTACCACATCCATCGGTGGTTGCTTTGAAATTAGTTGCTGCAACATTGCTCCTGACCAGCTCCCCCGTCGAACAATTTAAGTCTAAGTTTGGTTAGATCATTTGCTTTATGAAGAGTTCATATACATCTTCCTGTATCCTGAATATGACTCGATTTGGAGATCAAAAAATTGTGTATATATTATGCTGTCTCTGTATTTTATTAAAGGGATTTATGCACTGCTTCATCGGAAATGAAAGTTCGTCAGGACCTGGGAATTTGCTTACAAGAATTCAGAATGGTGGTGTATCATTAACACATCAGCAGCATTCCTACAAAAGTAGGGCATTAAGTACATCCAATTGAATACTATAAATAATCAGTGAAATATGATATCAAAGTGATAACTAAAAGCTACCTTCTAAAAGACCGGGTGCACTAATTTTCCGTTATGCACGGGATCGGGGAAGGGAAGTACGTAACCTTACCCCTCATTATTGCAAGAGTCTGTTTACACAGCTTAAACTTATGACCTGCTGACCCAGCATAAAAATATGTTATTTCCTATTATAAATGCAAGTGATACTAAACAAGAATACTGTAACACTGAAAAAAAATCTAAAAGTTCCTATGAGGCAGTGAACCTATAAACCATAATGTGCTCATAAGTTTCCCCTGGATTCACAATTTGTGAAGGAAAATTGGGATGATTGACAGAATCAGGGAAGCCTTGTGTCTCCAAACAGAGTGCAGCATACTTTGAGTAAACAAATCCACCTTTTCCCTTAACATTGTTCAACATATTACTTGTATAAAACTGCACACCAGGTTTATTAGTCCACAATTCCATCTTTCTACCTGATTTGCTTTCTTGAACAATTGCAACCCTTTGAAAATGCTTGCCCTCAGTATTATCCAACACATAGTTGATATCATATCCACCTGGAATTTCACATAACTTGCTCCCTATCGTCCTTGGCTTGAGGAAATCGTAGCCTGTTCCTTTAACCGGAGTAATTTCTCCAGTGGGGATGAGTTCATCATTTACAGGAGTAATCTTAGACCCGAAAATCTGAATAGTGTGGGATAAAATGTCGCCACTGGTGTCTCCACCAAGATTCCAGTAAGTGTGTGATGCTAAATTCACTGGTGTAGATTTGTTTAGTGGCTTCGCTTTCATGTTTAAGGCTAGTTTGTTTGTCCCAATGAACATGTATGTCACCTTGACAGAAAGCTCACCAGGAAATCCTGTTTCACAACATGTGGTTATCAAAAAATTTCTAGCTTAGCTACAAAATAAATAGTAGTAAGAAGAATTCAAATTTGAACAAATAGATGTCTCTCACACCCAGCTATAACAACGAGAATCTTTTAAATGGCAGATATAAAAAACATAAACAGTTGCCAGGGACATCTGTTATTGTCCATACGAGCAAGAGATTTCATTTCCTCTCACAATCCAGACACTTTGAATTTTATGGTATTTTTCGTTGATTAAAACCAAATAAAGCAAAGGGCGAAATTAAATATGCGTACCTTGTTCACCATCAAAGCTATTGTAGGTAAGAGTGATGTGATTATCTTCCTGGTAGTCTTCAACTTTCCATATAACATCACAGAATCCTCTCCTACCCCCTGATTTAAAACCATATTCGACATGTTAAAAATTATTAAAATGAAAAGATTTAATTAACAACAAAAAGGAAAAATAATTACAAATACCATGGAGTGTGTTTCCATGATCATTAGCTGGTACTTTATATTCCACGCCATTCAACTTAAATTTTGCTCCTCCAATTCGATTGGCAACACGTCCAATTAAGCCACCAAAATATGTTGTGTCATTCTACAATACATTATTTAATTTTCAATCAAGAAATAAAAATTCCAAATCCTTTACACAATTCTGAGAGAAATAAACAAATCAATTTATTCTCGAGAAACTAAGTCGCACCGACTCTTTATTTTTTATGCCGCACCCATATCACATTCTCCAAAAATACAATTTTTTAGAGAATCTGAAAGATTTTTGAAAATCTGAAACACACCCATTGATATTTTTGAAGAGTTAGATCAACATAGCTCAAAAAAGAGGATTATGATTTATGGAAGATGTTAATTTACACAACCCAATGGTGGATCCAGAGTGCAATACACAGGTTCACAAGAATCAGTAGCTTTTAATTATTATTATTATTATTATTGTTTTATATTAATTCAACCTATATAACCAATAAACTACAAATCTTGAATCTGCCTCTCACAAAAAAAAAAAAAATATAAATACAAAAACTAACCTTGTAGTCATTGATAGAAGAGTAGCCAAGAACAACATCATCCAGTTTTCCTTGAAAAGGAATAAAAGTTATTAACATATGAAAAAATTGACAATGCATAAAAATGTAAGAAATTAATATATATTTTTTTTCTGTGATACCATTTTTATCAGGGAGTATAACAGAAAGAACAGTTGCACCATAATTTGTGATCTTTACAGAAAAATCACCCTTCTTCAACTGGTACACTTTTATATCTTCATCTGCTCTACATGAATTCTTATTTTTACAAAGAATAAGAGTGACAAAAGCAAGAAAATAGAGAAAAGAAGTTTTGGCCATTGTTAGAAGGGAAATAAATTACTACAGATGGGTGTTTATAAATAAGTGAAACTTTGGATTTTGTTAAATGACAAAAATGGCAGTGGATACCTAAAAATAAATAGTAAAATATATTGAGATACAGATGCTGGATAAGGCAAGATTTGGAATATTGGATAAGGACAAATATTCATACGTACTCTCTTGAAATTTTAGTGAAGGTATGATGCCAGTGAAAGACTCGAGAGATTCTCCATAAATATAAATGTATTGTTTGGCTAAAAAATAGAGAGGAAAATATGTGCAAGAATTTTTTTCTAGCTGAAAGCAAGATTATTATTTCTCCCTTGGTTGGCTGTACATATTTTTATTCTTTTATTATTTAACTTTTTTTTAAAAAAAAAAAATCATTAGTTATTTTAATAGTGAAGTAAATTCCATTTAGTTCAGGGCAAGTCATAATTTTTTTTCCTATTTCTTTTTAAAATGATCATTTGGAGAAAGATATGATTATCAAGCTATAAATTGAGTCACGGTTTGTTCAATTTATTGAAAGGAGGAAATGCACGTCCATTAATTCCAAGCACGAGGTATGACTTTACACTATGCAATCAACTTCTAATTCAAATTAATTTTATTTCTCATAGTAAAAAAGTATTAAAAAAAAAATATAACTGACTTCTTATTTATTTTTTAATTTTAATTTAATGCTACTCTTTTTTCATCACATTAATCTATCCCTACACCAATTAAGTAAAGGTGAAAATAAATAAAAAAATAGTAATTAATTATATCTTAATTTTCTAAATAATAAGAAGAAAAAAAATAAAGTGAACCGGAGGGAGTTCATTTGGTTGGTGGAGTGGGATATGTTAGATAAAAGTATCCCTTTTATATGGAATGACTAAGTAATTTAGGGGTTACGTAAGTATTAGTAATACATGAATTAGTTATGAAGAAATATCTATGTATTAATTGTGTTAGTTTTAAAATTATAAATTAAACATTGTATTAATTTTATATATGAACAATTTATTTGTTATCCTCGTACCAAATATTGTATAAGTTTTTTTGTTAAAATATTATATAAGTTATACATAATTTAAAACATGAACAACTTCTTTGTATTAGACTACCAAAAATAGTATAAAATAATTTTCTAAAATTATTAATCATCATAGCCAAACACAAGATGAAATAAACTATCCCAAGATTATCAATCTCTTGTTCGATGAATCAAACAACCCCTAATTCTATCATGAGTTTCACTCCAATTACCCTCTTATGCAGACAATCCATAGTAACCCAAGTCTATATTTATTTCCCATATGAGTGAGTATACAAGTACTTTGTGTTACTTCAATCATTCAAATAAGTATGCTGCCTTCACATAGAAAACGTATGAACGAACTACCAATAAGTCAATAGCACACATAGGTGATGACTTTTTGGAACATACAGTTATTGCTTTAAATGAAACAATACTTTTAAATTACAAAACTCCCACATACTAATGAGACTTTGCTTTCAATTTCCAATTCAAAAGAAAAACTAAACTTGTTATTTGGTTGCTTCAAATTAAACAACTCCATATGTTACAAGGATTTATGGGACTTGTTTTTTTCCAGTAGAAGGAACTCATGGGCTATACTATAGCCAAAATTTGCTCGCTCGCCTGGTCCCTAACTGTCTATATCTAAATTGAATAGTATTGAACTACAGTGCGTCTGAATTTCACCAGTGTTAGTATTAGTTATTTTCACAATTGATGAAATATTTCAAAATTAGACACAACTATGTTAAACATAAGAAACATTTACAGTAACAAATACAGCTGCTAAACTGAATTTGCCCTCTTCTCTAGACGGTTCAAACTTTAGTAAACGTTTCATTGGCATCACACATAATTATCATTCGTATTTGCATTCCTAATTTCACAAGATTCATAGACAATGTACCAGTAAAATATACCCATTTGACGTTGATTTTGTGGCTTATCAGGCTGATTTTTCAACTCACAAAAAATATTCTCTGCAGAAAACAGTTGAGTCATGAACACTTCAGTATGAAACAGATGTTTGAATGCAAAGTTTCTATTATCATTTATCACAAATGATATTTACATTATCCGCCAATGTACAAAATATATATATATATATATATATATATACATGAAATGACATAGTAACACAAACATATGACAAAGTGATTCAGGCAAAATCTTCACAAAATAAGAAACTTGAGTGGCAATAAAATGTAGAAACTTGAGTGGCAATAAAATGTAGAGATTGGTGCTAATATGGGTGTCAAGAGAGAACATTGAAAGCCTGAGCAGTGCGAGCAACATTGATAAATACGTCCTCCAAAGATGTATCAGCCAGACCCCAAGCATAAACCGTGAATCTACTCTTTGCTTTTTCAACAGCTTGAAATACATCTGCAATTCTAACCTCTTGCTTTGGCAACTCAAACTTCTGTGTCCCTGATATATGGTATATCCTGTTGGCATTTGGGGATAGTCGTCGCACCATGTGCTCCACTTCCTCCTCATTATCTGATGATGTTGTCATTGTAAACACATAAGACCCTCCGTATCTCGCCTTCAACTGTCATCCAACAGGGGAGTATATCGACAGAACAGTTGGAAATCAATGTTGTCAGATGGAGAGGTCGAAATATATATAAACTGACTCAAAACTTATAGGTATTATATTCAAAGCTAAACTTCTTGGCCTACCAAGTCTCCACTTTCCCTCTTTCTCACTTATGACACATTATTATTCCTACAGAAGAATACCTGATCCCACAATATCATAACAGCGAGGGAAGCACAATAAATGTACAGGACTTCCAAAATTTCTTCAGGCTCAAAATTACCTCTTTGGGATTTCCTACACACTGCAAGTTGCCATCCACGAATATTCCTAGTCGATCACATAAATGCTCCGCTTCTTCCATTGAATGAGCTGAAATTGTTGTCCTTATGAGTTGTCATATTAATGATCTCATTAAACAGGTAAGGAAGGAACAAGGAAAGAATTCACGTGTGCAAACCCAAGATATGGGCTAGGACATCTAAATTAATATGGAATGACAAGAAACTGGCATACAGTGCATAATATCTCATTATCAGTACTTTAAGATTACTTTATACTGTTGTTTAAAGAACATGCCTAATTAAAGAAACCTACACAAAGTTTATTCAGATAAGGGGCAACAAAGAAGAAGAAGTAATGTGAAATAATTACTTGTGAGAATAATTGCTCTATCTGGCTTTGCACGTTTGACAATGTTCCACAAGTTATTCCGTGAAGCAGGATCCAGTCCAGTACTAGGTTCATCCATGTAGACAACCTGGAAAAATACATAAACCAAAAGAAAATATAAATACACGTCTCTGAAAGTCTTTCTATGAGGATGGAGGTAGAACTAACATACCTTGGGATCTCCAATCAGTGATATAGCAACACTTAGCCTCCTCTTCATTCCTCCACTGTATTTCCCAGCTTGCTTGTCAGCAACACCTCCATGAAATAAGTTGACACTCTTAAGAGATTCTTCAACTGCCTGTAAGCAGAAAAATATAAATAGCCCAAAACATAAAAAGCATCTGCTTCACATGAGGAGTCAATTTTATCAACATTTTGTCTTTCAGATTGCTTATATAAAATACATTGCCATGTTACCATGTTCAAAATAAAAAATTCATAGCCCTTATTCCAACCCCGAAACTTGAACATCTCATGCACTTTAAGGACTTTGGGGTTTGTTTGGTAGAGTAGGGAGGAGAGAGGTGTGCGCACGTCTGTGTGGTGGTGGGGGCCTCAACCAATTGCTTGTGCTATTGATATAGATATCACTAACAATATCTGGCAGTGGGAATAAGTTGTGCTAATTGACTGTAACTTAGCTGAATCAACATTTCTGCTCTATAGCTTTTGATTGATAATTACAATTTTGCAAGTGCACCTCATAAGTCCGAGTAAAAGTTAAGATGTGAACCATGACTTACTTGTGTCAAGACAGCTCCTTTAAGATTTTTAAGTCTTCCATAGAAAAGTAGGTGCTCCCTTCCAGTTAATTTTTCCCAAAGTAAGCTGAGATAAATTTCCACATGAAAAAAAGCCAATTAGTGTGACGACTCGGATATTTGCAGGAAAAAGAAGGGATCACAGGTCAACTTGACTTGAGTGAAAATAGATTCTTACTCATGCTGTGGACATACACCCATGTTAGTGTATATCATATCCATGTCTGTTCGTATATCCATACCCTGAGCATATGCAGTACCAGAGCTTGGTTTTATAAGCCCAATCATCTGTTGGCAGAAAATTATCAACAAGGGGTGTAGAGTTTTCAGATTTTGCAATCTAAGTAAATGGAAAAAGAATCAATATACATTACATCTGACTACAAAATAAAGGGCACTAAGACTGCATTTTTGAGGTTAGAAAGGTCATATCCTAGAGTAACTGAAACTTATGATTTACAAAGATACATCTAACACAAAACAGACAACAGGACGGACCATGTTAATAAAAGTAGTTTTGCCAGCACCATTTGGACCTAGCATACCAAAACATTCCCCTTGAGGCAAAGCAAGTGACAATCCTCTCACTGCAAATTTCTCAGGGTTTCCATCTTTCCCTGGATAAACCTTTTTCAAATTGTCACAAATGATCGCATGATTCGTATTTGATTCGAGCAACTGTTCAACTCTCTCCCTCTGTTGAAAGGAGCTTCAGTATGGTTAGTTTTCAGATATGAGCAAATGACAAGGGAAAAATGTTTTTCACTTGAAATGTTAAATGTTTACCTCCTGAACAACATCAGGTTTCTCCATTTGTACAAAACCTTTAGACCCCTGCCTTTTTGAACTAAGTTTCCTGACAAGATGTGAAGGCTTCTTCCGAGAGTTCCACAAGAAAGAAAGGGGATCTTTCCCTGATGATGCAATCTGATCAATGTAATAAGCAAGAACGAGAAACACCAACCACTGCACTATCATAATTATTAGGACCTCCTTCATCCCATTATTTCCATCACTCAAATCTTTCCATTTCATACCATCTGTTCCCATATAATTACCATTGAAAGCATATTGGGAAAACTCGTATAATCCACGATAAAGAGAAAATCCAGGATAAAGTTCCATAACTATAATCCAACCTCCTACAAAGTCATGACAGCATTTAACCAGAAATTAGCATACGAAAGTGAAAAGAAAAACCAAACAAAATATTGGGAAAAATAGAGGCAAAACAATCTGACCACTATCTCAGTTTTAACATTATTTTTGGCACAGAAGGGAAGGAAAGGAGGAGAAGTTGATTTTCTTGGCCTAATGAAAATATATAGATCCCATGCTCCTTGGTGAAGGAAAATATAGAAGGAACGATGTAATTTGTTCCCAATTTTCATTCGAAGCCTGGAGACATTGAAAAACATTGACAGGGAGCAGTTGCTATCCTGAATTCTTCCATCCCCTCATTCCCTTCTACATATCTATAATCGATCCCCCCCCCCCAGGGTATGTAAAACTACAAACTGAAGACAGCAAATCCAACAGAAAAATGTAAAAAGAGAATTGTGTATATATTTTATTTTGGAGTACTGTAGTAGAGTTCTACCAAATTTGAATTAGTACCTTCTCAACCCATTCCTTAAATTTTATAATGTGGAGCCCACTTATATTGACCACAATCAGAGAAAGAACGAAACTTTTAGTTAGAATGCACTGGTAGAGAATGATGATGAGCTGAAGCACTCTAACCACTTAATTCTCCTTCTTTTGACTTTTGAAGGATTCATGAAAATGAGTCTTTCTTCTCTCTTGACCCTTTATCGAGCTTTCACCCTACCTTCTCAAATATCCCCTGACAAATCTTTTGGCCCCTCCCGTCCAACCTTTCTTTCCTTCTATTTAACAATATGTAGTGTTTCCTGTGAGCCCTAGGTACACAGCCATGCCATTAATCTCACTGTGGAAATTGAATGATGCAATCCCCTAAAACGGTGCCTAGAACTGCAGGTTAGTACAAATGTATTATTTTAATAAATTATCATCAATCTGGAGGTTGACTCGGTGTTGCAACTATGAGAATCATGATTTATAGTTCCAAGTAGCTGATCAAAGAGTTAGCGAGGCATCCTTAAATTTCCTGAACTTACTGGGAAATGACTCATCCTGGAGAAAGAACTGGAAAAGGAATGCTGCCAGGAGTCCGTTTGCAAACACCATCATATAGCCAATGACTGTTACAATGTCAAGTAAGAAGAATTAGTCATATCATGTTTGTTGCTGAAACTTAATATAAAAAACTAGTTCGTCCTTGCAATATTAACAGCAAGTTGTATTGCAGATATCAAACCTGTGGCTGTCTTGACATTCCAGAAAAACGCAGCTACTAGAAAAGCAAGGGATACTTGCAAGTTTATGTAAATGAAGTAAAACACGAACTGGATGCTGTAGTCATTAACCAAAAAGAACTTCAAGCCTGCAAAAAGGAATAGGAAAAAAAATGAAACTTGTATCAGCCAACTCCAATTAACAGCAAGGCTCAACTGAGTAGCTATAACATTACCTACTAATGAGCCGAAAATCACAAAGCATAACATGTACAGAGTAGATATGACCAAAAAATATGCATAAGAAATCATCCAATAGGGAACATCTGCAAGTCCATGCATTTTCATCATGATTCTTAATTTCTGCTGCTTCTCATAAACTAGGGCTATCAAAACGACCTGCAGACAATCAATCATGCAATAAATATGACGAGCATAAATAATTAAATAGGGTCATATGATAAATAAAAAGATAACATCTGTACAAAGGCTGATAGTATATGCAATTACTGTGTCACAAATTAATATGATAAACTTAACTAGGCATGATAGTAAAGAAATAAAACATTGGAGGAGTTTCAGAAATATTAATCAACAAAAGGTGCAGTAACACAGAAATCTCATGATTGATAAAGTGCTGAGTCAAAGAAGCCTGAAACTATGAAAAGAAGTTTAATCACATGTTTACTATGATGAATTGTTGCAAGTATTTCTTGGAATAACTGAATTAACAATTTAGAAGTCTTAAAAAACTAATATTTCAATAGCTCTCCCATCAAATAAATCTGTCGTTATTCTCGTACATGAACCGAAAATTAAACCATGTTCAGCTAAAGAGAAATAAAAGAAAGACTTATTATTCATACTGTGAGATTAAGTAAGGTGTTAACTTTCACCCCTCATGTTGGATAATCTTCAAGGAGACACAAGACTTAAGTTGTCCTAATCAAGTTAGGATTAGGAATAAGGAAAGTCTAA
>JBDJHY010000078.1:18498993-18511193 GCA_039654485.1 Withania somnifera
TCGTAACTCCCCCCTATATTCAGGGTGGCACCTTCCACGTTCGTATTCTCCTCATAGCATTAATGAGGTGGAATATTAGGCTATTCCCAGCTGGTTGGACTTTGGGGGTTAGTTTCTGGTCTGCCCTGTTTAAGCTTAGAGTTGGATCACGTGGCCCAATTGAAGGAAATGGGCTGCATGGCTGTTCCTAAAGCGGGTCTATCCTTTTCGGGCCCAAAGTGAGTCTATTCTCTTTAGGCCCAAAAAAATTGGGCCAGAGTTAGAGTATCTGTACTCTACAACTACCATGAGTCAAACCGAATGATTAATGTGCTCACAGAGGAAGTAGGGATTAAAATGGCTCATGAAAATAGTTTTTCATCTTACAAAACTGAACTCTTGAAGTTATTATTAACATGCTTCAAAATGACAATCAGTTAACACGCAAGTGATCAGTGAAGAAAAGCGAAAAAGCCGAGTGGTTATTGAAGAAAGGGGGGAAAGCAAGCAGAAAGAAATTGGAGATGCGGAGTATCGATCCCCGTACCTCTCGCATGCTAAGCGAGCGCTCTACCATCTGAGCTACATCCCCTGGTTGTTACTTTTCCAATAAAATACATTTTTTTCTATATTTTTGTTCTTCTCTTAACTCCTTCTCATGCGTAACCTAGGAATACGCCTGGCGCATCCTTCATGAAATTCGACTTCAATTCTGATGAACTAATGATGCCATTTAGCATTTGGTGCAAATGCTTAGTGTTCGAAATTGCTAGTTCGATGCGTATGTTAAATGGCTCTGCAGTTATCATCGTCAAAGTTCTCCGAACACGAGGACGGCATCTATTCGCCACCTCCATAGTAGTGCAGCGCAAGGACCGCCAGGAGAACCATAGCAGTAGACAAGGACGAAAAAGATGGAGATTTTCTCTGTTACTGAACCTTTAATTTGGTCAGATTACATGCAAATAGCCTTTCGTTCTATTTCTCAGTTCTCTGATCGAGTGCCAATTTTTTTGAAGATCGGTATTTGTTCTCAGCATAATGCAGTGGTAGCGAGAGTTGGCAGTTCTCTCGTGGAGTTAATCAAGAAGTTTGGCTTGGTCAGCACAGATATCGAAAAGAAAGTATCATGGTAATTAACCTTAAGCTATCTTCGTTTGACTTTATATTGCCAAGTCTCTATCATATGAATTTCACATCAGTAGCTGACTAGTTCACATGCTGTTATATTATGGGGTAACTATCCCTGGGTTTGCAGAAAAGTGCATGTGCTAACTATCATGGAACAAATACAAAATATAGTGTAATACTAGTATTTTCTATTAATAATGCAAAGTAATTGGCATTTAGAAAGCTACCGTAACACCTAAGGGTAATGAGTACTCCGGCTTTTAGAAACTTAGAATATTTAAAATTTAGGTAGATGGCAAACAATGTACGAAAGCTGCTCAGATGCCTGCCTCTTCCTTCTTTTTGTGTTCAGCACTTGAACATCACATATATGAGCAACTACAATTAGGCTTCTGATGGCGTGTTATCATCTTGGTCTCTCTCGTCGTCATCAGGCTTTGTTGATCTGTATTTGTAGCGAGTGGCCCATAGTAGATAATGTAAGAAATTTAATCCACTTAATATGCACATTAGCCAATAAAATCTTTCAAGGTGATAATAATTCAAATTACTCCCGTAGAGCCATGGTGTTCGCTGAAACCTACCAGTTATACGATTTACAATTGATACGATCACTGAGCTGAGGTAATAACCCATGGCTAGTGATGCCCAAGAGAGTGCTGTTGCCAATGACCTCATGCTTAAGGGTGCCTCTGTAAAGAAGAATTCCATCAGGCCGGCTAGGCTGAAGAGATCAGCTGATCCCAGGAACAGATATTGTAATGCTATCCAAAGAAATGTGATAGGCAGTGATTCCGTAGAATTCATTAATCCAGATTGTTCAGCCACTCTCTTCCGCTTCATCTCAACCAGAGCTGCAACAGCCATTGCAACAATTGATAGGAATAGCCCCGTTCCAATTCGTTGTAGATGAGTAATGCCCATTTCGCTCTTAGTCACTGCCCTGGCAAAGGGGATTATAATATGGTTATATACTGGTGCCAGTATCATGGTGAATATGACTGGAAATATTGGAAGAGAAGCTGGTGGAACTTTTAGAGCACCAATATATGTGTTCATGGTGGCAGCTTGTTGCACAGAAAATGTGGAAAGCTGAGCCAGGCAACAGTTCAACATAACGGTTGACATAAATATTGGCACGACCTGAACGACTATTTTCACTTCCTCTACTTGTTTAACTGTGCAGTGCAGTGATGGGTAGGATGCGTTCTTCACTGTTGCTTTACCGATGAACTCGAGGTCCTGCATTTCAGTTTGAATTTCTGCCTTTCTTTCTCCATGTCCTTCTTCTTCCTCACTAATCTCAGTTGTGTTTTGGGGGGTTTCCCTTGTGTCTAATGCATTACCAATAGAATTCTTAGGAAGGATAGAGTTGGAAAATGCTGCCACAAGAACCTGTCCAAACAATTCAATGTCAAATACTCTACCTTATTTTAGTATGCATGTAGAGGAGCTTCCCTGCTAATAGAACTATACCTTAAAAATGGTTGTAACTGGGCTTCCTGTGGGAACTTTGATCCTGTAAGTCCCAGATCCGAGGAGGAAAATGGCAATTGAGCCCAATATTGCTACGGTTGAGATACCAAAGCCCCATTGCCAGCCTTTATTATCTTCTACCCACACTACTAATGTGACTGCAATCAATGCTCCACAAGCAAGGCAGAAGATATAATAATTGAAAAAGCTAGACCTATGCTTCCTTCCTTGTGGCGAATTCTCATCGAATTGCTCCGCTCCATGTGAAGGAAGCGAACCTTTTATCCCTCCAACACCCAAGGCCACCAGGTAGAGCCCAGAAAACAACATCGCTGTGTGGCCACCACCTACTTCTTTGCATGGGGAGTTTCTGTTTACTGATACACAGATGGGCTGCCTCAGGGACGGTATGCAAGCTTGCAATGTCAGAACCAACAGTCCCTGTTCCAGTATTTTCAATTAGAGTCCTTGCGACATAACATCCTAATGATGTCTCATGCTATAATCTTCTCAATGGTTATCTTTCACATGAAAGGAGAAACGCTATGTGTCACGTTTTCTTTACCAGGCTAACGAAATGCTAAAGAAGCAGAGTATTCATCATCATGTTTGGAAACTTAGGCGCTTTCATCATGTTAGGAAACTTAGGCGCTTCCTTTTGAGATCCTTAAAGTGGTTCCTGAAAAACTAGTAAGTCCATGCAGAGAGTCCAACTTTTTCTGGGAAAGAAAAAAGAACCATGGATGGTATTGCATAAAAGCTATGATCAGCGAGAAAATTTTATCTGTTGAAGTTGGATGAAGAATAGTGGTCCATACCTGTCTTCAGTTACTTCTTTGATACAATATTTGCTATATACTAAGCTTTCCATTATTTCTCCGTGAAAGCTAAAGTAGCATTTTACTATCGGTATATCTTTTTCATTAAAAATTAACCTGAAAATGAGGTATACTGATTTCTGTGTAATCAGTCACATTAGGTGATTGCACCGAGGACCCTTTTTTGCTCTGATCTCTAATTGGGCATACAAATCCAAGACGTGGAATTTGGTGTACAACATTTGTTCCTTTAATAGATATTTTTTTTTTCTGTTATGCTGCTGACCCCACAAGTTATAAAATGATGTGTATAGAAATACATTTGATGTGAGGTAGGGAAAGTATTAAAGTTAGTTTTATGCTTGCTAGTATTTAGTTATGTTTGCTAAATTGTTAGCATATTCAGGACTACTATTTGGGTTTGTCATAATTGCTTTCTCCACAGAAGACCTCCGAGATACTTACAAGAATATCTGATGGACTATTTGGAAATTCTATTGGATTCTGTTTTCTCAAATGAGGACCTAAAAGAGCTGACTGCTTTCTCATGGTACTGTAATGGTTAATGATGCACACCAGCAAAATGATATTCTATTCCTTTGTCCGATTTCTTTTGAATGTTAATAAGGTCTAGATTGTCATTCTACTTGTGTCTTTTGATATAGCCGACTGTACAAAGATGGGGAAAGAATTGATCTCAACAACAACTTATGTTATCTGGTTATTGCATGTTATCGAACAATAAGATAATGTCAAGCAGACATAACTTACCATAAATTCAATTGTTGCACTTATGATAAAGATGTAATACTTGGAGAAGAAATCAGATGAGAGCCCGCCAAGTAGAGCAAGGAGAAAAGCTGTTCCCATAAAGTTTGTAACTATGTTGGCTGAAGCAGATGGAGAAAAATTCATGAATTTTGACAGATAAAGAACTAGATTGCTCGCGTTTGCCAGGTATGCTAAGTTCTCCAAAATCTCCACCACTACGTCCACAATTGAAAATAATCAGATTGATAGTTGTTACAATCTATATTTTAGTATTAATAACTAAGTTTAGGCAGATTATAGTTATTAATTCATGAATTTCATCTGTAGCATTCATGAAGAGAGATGTGGTTTACATACCCAAAACAAAGGAGGCAGCAACAGCTCCACCGTGACATCCTTGAATGGCTTCCTTGTTTCTCCAGTCCACATAGCCTTCCCATTTGGTGAAGCCCTGCTCATGAGCCTGCAGTATAGTGCACGTAAATTAGGTAAATATTTGCTGGGAGGGAAAATAAGAAAGAGGATATGAGAGCTGGAATGTGCACCATTGATGTGTGTGGGGGTGTCTGTGTGTAATGTTTCAGAGTTCTTGAGTACAAGTCCCAAGTTAAAAGTTGTCCAGTCTAACAAGGAAGTTATGCCAGTATCACCTTTAAATACTAGAAGGGTGAGGATGTTCTAATTGTGTGGAAAAATCTAGATCTCTGATTTTGACCCTCCACTAATGGAGTGTATGGTACGAAGAAAAATATTTTCTTGAAAAATAAATAGGTTTCTTTTGACGTTTGGTATGTAAATCGAAAATATCTTCCAAAAATATTTTATATAATCTAGACAAACACTGATGGTGGGGGTGGAGTGAGTGTAGGAGTGTGGGGATGGGGTCTATTAGGTGGAGTGTGTTAAAGTTTAGGGAGGAGACAATTAATGCGGAAAGCCACTTGTAGAACTTGTTTTTCCTATTTTCAGTGGGAAAGTCATTCTCCCTAATTTTAGGGAGAAAATGCTTTCAAAAGATTTTGACCAACCAAACATGGGAAATTAGAAAACATTTCCATGTTTTCCTCCATACCAACACACGCTAAGTGATACTTTTTCGGTAACACAATGGTAAAACCTCTTATCTTTGTATGTACATGTTCTTGTTGCATAATTGTGGGGGAAGAAAATGGGCAACTAAGTGCTTGCTCATTACTATTTTCAGAATGATACTTGCGTATTGGCTACATAGTTGACGTGGAATAGTTTACTGTATATCGAATTTAGTCACTTGGTTCATTTTAGTTCTACTGTCGACGTTGTTTTTCTATCTGCCATATTTCTTCCTTCTTTCACAAATTGCCATCTATTCTATGTAGCAGTTATGCAGCCAAGGGTGGATGGAATACCGTAAAGGGGAATCATCTGATGAGATAGATTTCATCTTCAATCCCATTGCAGGTGATTAAAACTCATGATGGCCTCTGTAGTCCTATAGTTTTAACTTCAGCTTCATTTCGCCCCCAGCATCTCTTTTCTCAATCAAGATTCAGTTACCACTTCCCCCCTTCTGCTTTTTTCTTCCTTCCATAGAGTCAACTCCCAGGTACATGTTAACTTACCTCAAATAATAGAGCTCTGGAAGTATAAGCTTCAAATAGCATTATAATCACTTGTCTATATAGATCAGTCAGTTTCTACTTCACGTGATTGTTGTCCTTGGTTGTGTCTTAGGAGGGTTTTCAATTCTCTGGTTGCTTCTTTTTGGCACTTGAGCTATCCTGTTAATTTCAGCTTATCGTCTAGTGGAACTCATGTCTGCAAGTTTCACATGTGAACCCTCATTATTTATGGGAAGCATACTCCAAAGTTCTCTAAATTGAGTGGCTGGAAATCCTTACGGCCATAGCCATTTAGCATTTGCTTCCTTCTATTATCCTGTCGAACTCTGCTGTGTAACCAAGCAATTTTAGGTAGATAGCAGAAAATTAAGAAAACGTAACAGTATTAACTTGTCCAGAGAAAAAATAATCTATGTTTTCTAGTTTTACTCATGCAAGTGGTGTCAAGTTGAAGCTTCTACTCTTTTCAATTATGTAGAGGCAGAGAGATTGTAATTTTATGGTTCACTTAAAAATTATAGATGTATGCTTTAGATCAATCGTGAGATTTTTGTTATTCTTTTCCAAAGTTCCTTGGGAAATGGAACTTTTGAAATTCTTGTGTGTGAAAACATTTATGTCCTCTCACCAAACTAACCTTCTCCAAATCTAGTACCATGTGATTTAGTTTCTCTTTTTCCAAAAAAATAAATAAATGATATTCCATTTCTCATTCTGAAGTTTATGTTTTAGCAGCTTAGTTGCATATTTCATAGGAGCCAATAGGCCAAGATTAGATGAATTATCTGAACTGTGTTGATCCGATGGTTTCTAAAATCTTCTGGGATATCTTTTTATATTACTCAACATTCCAATAAAATCCATCACCGATTTGCCTCTATGTTGCAAGCAACGGTGAAATACCAAGACTCATCATGACTCCTTTGAAACTTTTTCCTGATTCTTGAATGATTTATTCGTATGCTCTCTCAGGGTGGTTCTTTTCTTAACTTTTTAGATCAAGGAGGGAATGGGCCAGGAAGAAGCACCAGGCATGCCTGAGACATTTCCATCTGTGATAGTGGAACTTCCAAAAATCTGAAGATACATACTTTGTTAGGTCATTCTGATGATGTTTTTATTTCTAGCTATGTTTAATTATGTCAGAAAGCAGTTATTAGATGTGCTTAAACTTCACTTAGGTTCCAGTTTTAGTTTTTCTACTGCAGTGACTTAGTGTCACAAACTTGAGCAGTAACCTGTAAGCTGCCTCCTAAAATGTGCACAATGAGCATCTTTAGATGCAGGTACGTCTGTATCAACATTGCATCTGCCTTTCCAAAATGTTGGGTGCTTTGAGCACTGATGCTCTTTTCTAAATCACACCTGTAAGAACTTTATACCTTTAGTATATCTGAATTTTCTTTTGCATTACCACAGCAGAAGTTTGATAGTAACCACGTAATGATTTGATGGAGGCAGTGTTAATTTTTTGGCCATCAAACTAAAGTGTTACAATTAGGTTCGTGGATTGCAAATTTACAAGGCATTATTATTCATATATGGTTCATTGAGACGTCTAGAAAGTTGGAATTTGTGAAATTACTGTCAAGTTTCTTAACTGTGTTTCCCTTTCTTGTTTTAAAGAATTCCTCCTTTATTACTTGGTCTTTTCTTTCTTCACCTTCTGCTTTCTGGTAATGATCTCCTATAAACATGTACGCAAGTTTATCATTATCCGAAGTCAGTTACCACTGAATCTTGCAAGACTTCAATATTTTATGCCTTCGCTCATCGACCCTCCTTTTAGTGTGGTTGACTTCATCAACATCCTTCTTATGCTCAATTAAAGGAGTTGGAAATCCTTCATCTAATGCATGCCTGGTAATGCCAAGTTGACAATGCATCTTTTGATGGGTAATGCTATTCCTATTGGGACCTTACCCGAGTATGTTGTGAACAATTCTGAAAGCTGTCATTGGGGCAAGGACATCTAATCAAGGAAATGGTGTATTTGGTCTAAAACTTCCTCCTCGTTCCTTTCTGAGGTCCACAGACTTTTGACTCTTTTCCTTTTGCATGTTTTTCTCTACTAACTGGGCTGAAGTGCATCTTTCTTTCTTTGTCTAAAACTTCAGGTTATTGCATGGTTTAGCTTTTTTTCTGATTCCTTGATTGTTTACGTTGTATCTGGGGAAATTTCAAGACAAAAGCCAATAACCACATAGTTTTTAACAATTCTGTCTTGTGCTTATCATTTTCGTCTTAGTGCTCCTATATTTGTCCTCTATAGAAAGCTGGGAAATTAGAGCGAGATGTGCAAATGCATACTTGTGTACTATTTTATGACAGAGATAGGAACTGTTTGTTATGAAAATGACATGGAGAAGAAACGGCTTACCTGATTGGTTGCTTGGTGTCAGCACATGTGCCCTTTTCCTTCTGAAAGAGGGAACTATAGTGGTGCTATCCTTAAATCTAAGTCGTCCATTTGAATGCCTTATCTGGAAGATGTCAGATACATTTTCTAGAACAAAACTAAATCAATTTATAGCAGCACCACTATCTAAAATAGTAGGAGTTTAGTGTAAATGTCAGCAAATGATTCAATTACTAACAAAGTTTTCTCAGCAAAATAAGTTCCAAAACACTCTGATAAAGTTTTCGAGGAATAATACGTTGCAACTGATATGGCGCAGTTAGGTCACTATTATTTTGCGATAGAACTAGGTGACTATTATTAACATGCCATTGAGTTAAACTCAAGACAAGCAATCAATCAACCTGTTTATTCTTAACCTTAGTCTCTTTTGGTTTTACTCGGAGTAGTTAAAAAGGAAGCTCATTTCGTGGAAAACAGACTAGGGCATTTTTTTTTTTATTTGATTCAATGTTCCTAAGCTCTCATAATCTAATTCATCATTTTAGAGATTAAAAGAGATGCATTTGGACGGGTCAAAATGGGTCTGCATTGTTGGGTTTTGTGGTTTACTCTTGCTTTAGTAAGCAACAAGTTACCCAATAATCCCATAAGTGGGGTTTGAGGAAGGCAGTGAGGACATAGACAGTGGCGGAGCCATCTTTGGCGAAGAGCGGTCAGGTACACACCCTTCGTGGAATATTACATGAAGTATAAAGATTAAATGTTAGCTATTATGAGTATATATACTTAATTTTGAACACCTTTGACACAACTAGAAAAATTTTACACACTTTTCTCTAAATTTTTGGCTCCACCATTGGACATAGACCTTTCCCCTTCTTTAAAAAGAAAGAGAGGTTGTTTGGATCGAGTTAATAAATGGACAAGTTGTTCTACCATGACCTGGTCAAACGTAACTTGGGGTAGAGTGGATTAAAATGCGGTATAATCCAGCTCGCGAGCTGATTCTTACTATTCCCTAGTCTATGTTTAGTTTGTTGGGTTTCAATATATAGAAAGGAAAGTGAATAGAAAATGGTGGAAACAAAATTGAAAAGAAATGAAATTTGAAGTTAAAGTAGCTTTACTTTTAATAAAAGCATTTTTCCCACATTAGTGGAAGAAAGAGACTTTTTTCGCTTTATATTGAGTTTAACATCCTCTAGCTAATAGTGAGCTAAGAAGAAGATGAGCCTCGCGTTGTCATCATCGTCGCTTGACTTCGTCTTTGAAGTTGGATTTGTCAAATGATCGAGAGATTATCTTTTTGGACAAAATTCATTTAAAATTAATTGTTTAGCAATTATTTTATATGAAAGATCAAACTCAATAAATTTTTCCATATGCTGCAACATTTAGTGCCATATGCTCCAAAGGGTGGCAAAGATTTGTTCAAAGTTTCTGCCTCCATATACGGAGGGCATATGTGACCCCATATGACATACGCGATCGCATATGGCTCCGCATATTGGTCCACAAACTATTTTTCATACAAAATGGTAATATGTGGCCACGAATGAGCATATGCGGCCATGCTGATTATGTAAATTTATAACTTCGTTGAAAAGTTGCAACTTTCCTAAACCATTGCATATCTTCTTAAGAGGTGTTTGTTGGCTATACGTATGCAATTTCTCCTTAGATATTGGTACTGAAAATTACATTTTCTTCTACATGTTTTACAATTAAAATCTCATGTGATTTAGTACCATTGAGTGGTTCTAAGATCTATAGAATTTAAGGTACCGTTATTTAGTAGAATTGATCATTTTATGATGGGAGAATATATTCCGTAACCTCGGGTACTTAAGGAGAATAATTCTCTTAAGGACACACCGTGGGTTCGGTGTACTTGATCATTTCTAAACTTCATTTTTTTCTATTGTTATATTTGATGTTTTGCATGTTTGCATGTTGTTCTTCATATTTAAATACATATTTTATTTGTATCCCGAAATATAACAATCTTAAGGAAATTATTGTTCTTGTTAAATCTGTATTTGGTTCTTGGAGATTGAAACTTTGTGGTTTTCTACTTTGTTTGAATTTTTTTTTGGTTCGAAGAATATTAAAATTTCATCAGAATATTCAAGTTCTTTCCAGTAGTGATTGAAAGAATATAAAAATTTCATCGTTAACTCGAAAAACAACTTGGTTATTATTTTGTGTTCACTTAGGTTGTTGGAGATTAAATCAGTTGATTTTCTACTCCACCAGTTTGAAGAATATAAAAATTTTGTTGAACTGGTATTCGGTTTGAAAAATATAAAAACTTTACCGAATTACTAAAACCCGATTTGTGTCACTTTGCGAAGCAAAATGACGAATGAGAATCAAGTGAACAAGAAAACGACAAATGGCATGACAACAAATATTGATTCGTCAAGCCGTTCAAATGCTTCTCCTGCCATGGCACCGCCTGAAAAATCAAAAAGTTTTCTACAGTAGATTTCAAACGATGACAGCAGAAGATGTTCGTCTATTTGACTACTTTAAGTCTACATAAGTTCATCAATGAGAAAATTCTAATTTTTCTAGAATCAACTCCGGATGATGAACGCTTCTTGGTAACTGAGGTATGGAAACGCTCAGACTTTTCATGTAAAAACTACATATTTCATGGTCTGGAGGATAGTTTGTACAATGTGTACAACAACATAGTAACTTCAAAGGAACTACTGGGACGCTTTAGAGAAGAGTTCAAAATAGAGGATGCAGGGACAAAGAAGTTAATAGTTGCCAAATTTCTGGACTTCAAGATGGTAGACAGTAAAGTTATTGTTACCCAAGTCCAGGAGTTACAAGTCATCTTCCATGATCTCTTTGACGAAGGTATATACTCATTTAATACCTTTGTTGAAAGTATTAAGTATGATACTAATACTTGCATAACCTTTGATATAGGTTTAGTTATAAATGATGTTTTCCAAGTAGCAGCAATAATTAATAAGTTGTCTCATTTATGGAAGGATTTCAAAAATTATTTAAAGCATTAACGTTAGGAGAAGTCACTTGAAGACCTCATTTTTCATTTGAGAATCGAGGAAGATAATAAGGCTAAAGGGAACTCAACTATTTCTGGAGTAAATATTGTTGAAGTTAAGCCAACTGCTTCTAAGAAAAGGAAGAAGCCTTCAGGACCTAAAAATTATCCGAGTAAAAAGAAGCTCAAAGGTAGATGTTATAATTGTGGCAAAGTTGGTCACAAGGCTGAAGACTGTCGAGCTCCAAAGAAGGAAAGAAGAAGAATCAAGCACACATGGCTGAAATAGTTGAAGAAGTTAAAAGCTTGTGTGCCATATTGTCTAAATACAACTTAATTGGCAACGCAAGAGAATGGTATATAGACTCCGGGGACTCCCGTCAGGTCTGTGCTAACAAGAAAATCTTCTCATCATACACTCCGGCCGAACCGGATGAGACTATGTACTTGACAAGTTTTGCAACAATAAAAATTAAATAATCAGGTAAGATTTTCTTAAAAATGACATCTGGTAAGGTTGTGACTCTGAACAACGTCCTTCATTGGAAGAATCTAGTCTCAACTTCTCTTTTGACTAAGAATAGGTTCAAGTGTGCATTTGTTCCCTACAAAGTTGTAATAAGTAAGAGTGAAATGTATGTAGGAAAAGGTTACCTAACCGAGGACCTTTCCAAACTTAATGTAACCATTATTGAAATGAATAAAACTTACGCTTCTTCTTACTTGCTTGAGTCAAATAATTTATGGCATTCGCCTTTGGGACATGTAAATTATAAAATTTTGCATAAAATGATTAAGTTGAAAATATTGCTTAAGTTTGAGTGCAATAAATCACAACGTCAAGTATGTGTGAAATCAAAGTTTGTAAAACATCCTTATAAGTCTACTGAAAGAAATTCAAATCCCTTAGACTTAATTCACACGAATATTTGTGATATGAAGTCAATACCGACTCGTGGTAGGAAAAAGTATTTCATAACTTTCACTGACGGTTGTACTGGATATTGTTGTGTTTATTTGCTTAGCAGTTAACAGAAGCA
>JBDJHY010000078.1:18529606-18540044 GCA_039654485.1 Withania somnifera
TTGTTTTTCTGCGTTTCATAAATCATAACTGAAGGCAAATCATATTTATGCACTTTCAATACTAGTTTCAAAGATTTTCTTGGGATAAAACTCAATATCCAACGAAGGTTGTGAAAAATAAGTTCAACATGCTATGTTTGTGCCAATCATGTAATCCGTGTCTAAATCATGATAATAATATTAAAATAATTCAAACTCTCACAATTTAGAAGCCTGAAACGAAATTCTCAACAAATCATAGAAAATAAATATTTTTATTTATATAGGAGGGTTAAAAGAGGTTTAAAATGTCTAACATGTTTTTGGGTTATGGAAAAAACTGAAATATCCATAAAAGGCATTTGAAAAATGCAGAAAATATTCTGACACAGAATGCCATGAGTTAACCTACGAGTCATAGGTAGGAACCGCAACTCATGGAATCAATGAAGGGCGTAATGAAGATTTCTGGAAATTATAAAAATCAGGTTTTCACTAGTTGAGTTATGAGTCGTAGGTTGGTAATACGACTCGTGACTCCAACTCGTGGACACCTTACAAAATCAAGTCTCTCGAATTTCACTGCAATTCATGTCTTAGTAAAATGCCTATAACCTTTTACTCCGACCATGAAATGACACACGATTTGTTGCTTTGGAAACTAGATTAAAGGACCTTTCTGTTGATAGCTTATAGGTCACCTTAACTCCTCATATATTAGGGGATATGGTCAATTAAAGTTAATTGATGCATAAAATAAGACCAAAAATTAGGCAGATAAAAAGGCCTTGAACTTAACTTTGTGCAACGAGTTTCTTATGACCTTAAATCACATCAAATACTAATTTTACACTTTAAAAAGAAATTTTTAAAACTCAGGATAAAGTGAGAATTTATAGACTCAAACTTAAGCGATGACTTAAACTCTAGCTCATATTTTTGTGGTGTTACACTAAAGTTTAAAGGTTTCTTGAAAGAGACTAAGCAGAGGTATGAAAACAGGTTGAGGGTGGATTTTTATGATAATTTGTGTGAGTGGATGACTAGTTGTTATTTGTTTGTATAGGTTAGGTTAGAAAACAGATTGGGTAGGTTAATGGGTTATTCTTTTAAAAATGGGCAATTTGAATAGATTTGGAGATTTTATTCAATGAGTGTATGAATGAAAAGTGTAGTGACCGCAGGGGTATAGTTAGCTTACAATTTTGACGAAAAATAAAATTGGCTAATTTTTGAAAGTAAAAAAATAAATTTGGCCTTTTTTCTAACTTAAATAATACTTACAAAATTGGCTAGAAACAGAGACAAGATGGAGGGACGATTGGTCCTTTCCGCGGCTTGAATTTGAGATTCTACTTCTAGGCAAAGCTGGCTTCTCAACTTACGCTTTTTTCAATCCGAATCCAAACCAGTTTGGGAAAGTTAAAAAAAATTCTATTTCTACAACAAATTAGATTTTCTTTAGAGTCTATAAAAAGAATCATCGTTGGATTAATTATTCACACACTTTTTTTGTGCATTTAGTATCTTTCTACTTTCACAATATTATTTATTGATTCATTCAACCATCTTCACATCTATTCCTATTTCATAAGGCCACACAAATATATTACTTGTTTCAGCATAACGATGGACAGTGGAACTAATAGTATTTACTTAAGTGATCGTGAATTTGCGGATAGGCATTTGGAGAGTTTACGTCATATTCCTAGCTTTAATGATCTTGATCCTCGATTTCTGATTGTCTTGAGATTTTCATGAGGATCAAAAGGAGGATTCTATATTGATGTATTTTAGAACAAGAAGTCGTCACGTTGTCGTGTCTAAAGACGAAGTAAAAGATCCAATCAAAACTGAAGAGATTTGTGCCATATGTTATGAAGAATTTGAAGATGAAAATACCATTGGAACACTTGGGTGTGGAGACGAATATCACGCTGGCTGTATCAAACATGGTTGCTGAGAAAAAAAAACAATTGTCCATGTGCTGGCCTCCAGTTTTACCTTCCACATCAACAAAAAAATTCGATATCAATGTGTAATATTTAGAGATCAAATTATTCTAAAATCTTTTATATTAATCCGATGTTCTTTTTCTCTAATTTTGATAGTATAACCTAAATAATACTTACCAACTTCTGCATCTCCACTTCCCTCTTTGTATGGGCTCTACATTATAATTCCTGATTTGTGTCTATACGTGTTCTATTTCTTTTTTTCAACCAATCATCCCTCTTTTTGGATGTCTTTCTGGTACATCAACACGTAATTATATAATTCTAAGATTGGCAATCGAGCAAGATCTATATTCAGCACTTGGAATTGAGGCATTGTGGCCTTTATAGTATTTTTTTTTTCGCAACACAGTGAATATTACTATTTCCTTTGTTACATTTTGCTTTTCGAGGGTTAAATTCAATGAATTTTGATCAATATTTTGAAAGTATATTTTTTCACCATATTAATAAAAGAAGATTTGCAACTTGAGGATTTTTCATATTTCAACATCTAAATTTTAAAAATTAAAATATAATTCAATTTAGCACTAATCAAATTATACTAAGTAAAGTAAGTGAAAGGAGAAGTAGTATTTATTTCGAAACAAAGAAACCCCATTAGTATTTATGAGCCATCACACTCCCTGTGCTTACTATTTTCCCTTTTGGCTTTTACACCACCCTCCACCATGGCTTTCGCCGCGTGTTTCACATGGATAGCGAATAGATTGTCTAGAGCATCCAGATTGAATCCTAGGATGTCTGGTTCCTGCTCGTCGTAGCTGGGAATTCCAGCAACCGTTGATTGTACTTGTTCGTCTGTAACGTCACATTTGATGAAGGTGCAGTGACTGACCCCATGGACTCCGCAACTGATTGACCTTTTTCTTCTTGGATGTCAGCAATTATGACCTTAGCCCCGTGTTGAGCAAAGAGGCGTGCCGTGGCTTCGCCAATTCCGCTTGCTCCGCCTGTGATGATGGCGATTTTTCCATCCAGTTTATTATTGGATTGTGGAATTGCGTTTTCCATTTTTCTTTGCAGATAACAGTTGGTACTGGTGTGTATTTATATTCAAACAAGTTGTCTAATTGATGGATCACATAATAAGTCATTAGCAAATATACATGCAAGTAATAACCAAGTTTCTGCTTTGTGGCTAACAATTTGTCTTAATTGATGGATCCAGGCTACAAAAGCTCCATCAATGGTGATCACATGGCTAGGCATAATACAGCGTTGTCAGAGATCAAGAACAAGGACTGCATCTGTGTTCCTCCACATGATGAAGTTCTATGTAATTGTATCCTTCAAATAGCTGAAAATGCTTATGAGTCCTCAACCCTTACCTGCAGAACTCTAATTAAAAGGTAGCCTATAAGAAGAACAAAGAGGTGACAGAATTCACTCTCATCCCCTCTTGGCGGAGCTGCCTACATCAGTCAATGGGTAGCATCAGTTGACGTTATCCTTGGCCAAATGGTTAGTGATCAGTGACATTCCGAACCCATATAGTTTAAACCCGGGACTGCTCAAGGGGTGCTTCCCTACAGCTACCTTTTCACAAAGGGTAACCCCAAAAACTGTCCCTAGTCAAGATGAAGTACCTATTGGACATATGTCCACAAAATTTTCTACTTTTGGTATCGTATTAGAGGATATTTGAGAGTCAACTAATCAAACATGCTTCCTTCTGATCGTGCTTTATTTGGGTTTCAGCAATAACCCTGAGGCAGATTCTGGCGAACGGCACATCCACAGCTATACCGACTTTTCACTTTCTTTTTTTTCGGAGAGGGGACCTTAGCAGTTAAAGTTTTAAGTGAGACTATGTATCAAATAACCATGATGATAAATGTTTTGGTGCAAGGATAGGAGAATAACTTATTCTGAATAAGAGGACGCTCTGATTGTCTACCAGTGTGTTTTGTTGCACAGAGTTTTAGTAAATAGTAACAGCGGAAGGGGTTCTGTTATTTAATAACTGTAAACGAAAACAAAGTCACTGCTTGAGAGCACACGAGGAATATTTTATACCGAAAGCAATAGCTCCATTAGCATAAGCCGACATGAATGTTTATCCCACGAGCAAAATGTTTTCAACATGTGTTGTGGCCTTGCTAGTCTATGTTGTCTTGCTACTTGCACTCTTCACTGAATGTGACCAATTTCTAGTTTTATCTAGTCTTTTGTAACCGAACACCACTGAACACATATTGTAACAACCTCATTTCTACGAAGTTTATGTTGTGAAAAAATGTTAACAGACGTATATCTGTCAAACATTCTATAGAATATATTCTTCCTATTCTGCAACAATCCTATCGCTCTTCTCAGTTTAAGTTTATTTATTTTAAATTTATGTGTTACATCTTCAGTTGGAAGATTGAATTCATCCAATCTCATCTAATTGAGCTACCACAGAATCCATCTAATCTTATTTCATCCTAATTTTGATCGGGTCTAAAATTATTTGTTGTAGATCTTATTCGGAATTAATATCTCAAGAAGTCATAGAACTAAGAGAAATTATCCTGCAAAGACATTGAACTTTGCTTTATGTCAATAAAATCACCCAACTTCAGATTTTTACTTTAATAAATTAAAATATAATTAAATTGGGCGATAAGATATGACAAATCGTATTAAAATAGGTGAATTATAACTTACAAGTTATGATAAATAAGTAACACTTTATCATATATTTACATCAGATTATATAATACTCCATACTTTTCTATCCCAAAATTAGTTTCATCTTATACAAACATCCTTTGTAATGGGGTAGAAAAACAGTGGGGTATTTCACTTTTTTTCTTTTCTAATTATCCTAAAACTAATGAGCAATAATTTGATAAAGAGGGCATAAGAAACTACTAAGCACAAATCAAACTCAAACTTATACTGATAAATTGGATAAAGCGGGTATAATTAGTTTACTGTGGCGTAAAGCAAAATAATTATTTGGAGAAATAAAGAAAGAAGGAAAAAAAGTTCAAGAGATTAAGCTTATTTGAAAATAAGATTTTGGACGTATATAATAAATTAATAATAATAAGAAAGAAAGAAATATATTCTTTAATTTAGATGATTTTAGAAAATAAAAGTAAGTTTGCAACATAAATAAATAACAGTAATGAATAAATTTGGAAGAGTAAGCCCCATTCGCAGATTAATTCTATCAAAACATGAGAAAACTGAAGAATTTCCTATGCACATTCGGACTGGAATATGACACATACTGGAGTATATAGGGTGGTGCCACGTAGAACAGGAGTATTTGTTATAACAGGTATTTCAACTTTACACTTGCAATTTTCGATCAAATTATCTCTTTCTATCATAATTAGCTAGTGTGACAAAGATTCACAAGTTCCAAATTCGTTTGTTGTGATTTTAAAAAATATTATTTGTCATTTTAATTATTTTTCTCATGTAGTAATTATCCTTCAAAATTATAAATATGTCAATAGAGTAAATATTGAATGAAAAAAGATATTATATCTTAATACATAAATGGGGATAATGATGATCTCTCTAACAAAAATGGCAAGAAAAAAGATATTTTATGCACGCATATAATTTGATAAGCAATAGTAAATGTTTTACCTTCGATATTTGCTTTCCCTGATTCTTGTATATCAACTTTATGTGTTTGGAGGACTCAATCGATGTCACTTTCTTCCCATCTTTAACTCGTTTACATTTTTTTTTTTTTTAGGAGGGCCGAATTAAAGACCTTATTGCCTGCAAAGTATGCCCTGCAGTTCCCTGACAAATATCATGCATAAGTCATTTAGATAGTAATTGTTGCATCCAATTTCCACTCTGATTATCACGACTTATAAGAGCACCATCGAATTCAGTTCAAAATAGTCAAACTTAATTCCAGACGACTGTCTGGTCTCAAGTGTTCGAGGACTCAAACCTGCATATCTCCTAAATGCTCGTACCTCAACCAGAGAAGCACCATGGAAGATACTTGAGAAAAACACTCCTCCTTCAGCGTCTGATTCTCATACTTATGGTGTCCTTAAGTGGTCCAAACTTCATATTTAACAAACAGTAAAGTTACACGGTTGGTAGTCAAGTAAGCTAACCACCATATTTTGTATAGAACTGTCTACACTATGTTACAAGGACCTGTTGCTAAGGGCATTGAACTGCAACCCTCCTCAATTGCGTCAATCAATGAGAACTAACCAGTAAGGGTACTTGCACCTCTTCTGCGAACAACGTTATTATAGAAGTTTCTTGTCCGAAAGAACAAAGCCAAGGCCACAAGAGCCCCAAAGAAAGTGGAAGATGCCATGATAAAAAAGGATAACATGAAGCAGTGAGTTCCAGCACACATGTTCCCTTCATCTGATGCTACCTTATCATAGAGGTATCCGACTACCCAGACAGACAGTATATAGGATCCTACAGGGCCTGCTACAGTTATGGTGTTAAATATTGTGCCAAAATGTGCCGCACCAAATATCTCAGAAGCAATTGTTGGCATTAGTGACCATTGTGATCCATAACAAATACCAACTATAATGGAGCCGGCATACAAAGCACCAGGCAGACCAGATGCTATCACAGCAAGGCCGACAGTCATACTTGCCAGAGTAACAACAATAAATAATGGCCTTGACCAACCTAGTGAGCGCAAGAAATAATCTGAAATATAACCAGCTCCAAAGCGACCAAGAAAATTCCAGATACTCCATAGAGAAACTAAAGTGTTTGTCTCTAAGATTGAGTACCCAAGTGACCCTCCTATCTGGCTAATGTTGTTAACTGTGGCCAGCCCTGTGCCCATTCCGCATGCAGTGGTGATAAACAAAAACCAAAAACCAGTGGTGCACATTGCCTGAAAAAGGTTCATGTTTTCCCCCCATTCTGAAGTTCTCTCGTTAATACCTCTCTTGATCAGCACCGGCAGGCAACGTCATAGTTATCACGACTTTGCCCCATGTCCACAAAATGTGCCTGAGACCTACTTTGTTCATCCTCCGGGTGAGTTTTGCTCGAGTAAGTATTTAATTATTCTATAAGACTTTTCCTTGTGGGCATTGATCGCAACAGAGATCGGGGAAAGCAGCAAGAAAATGAGTATACCAAAAGTAAAGATGCGAACAGACATTCGTAAAGAGAAGATGTTCCCCACAATGATTACAGCCATGAGATAAGAAGCCAGTACCAAAGCAATCGATGAGAAACCATTCAGATGCTTCTTCTCATCATCTTCATTTGTTTGCGAGATTGTCACGAACGACATAAATAATATAGTAGTAATAGGAGGCAACAATGCCAATAACAGAAGATATGCAGTGGGCTTGTTTCTAAAGATTGTCTGATATACTTGAATTAATATTGCGCCACTCAACCCAAGGAAACCCTGCATAGGATTATAGAAATAAATAAAATATCAAAACAGGGGACAAGGAAGATTGTTAAATTGAAAACAATATATCACAAACAATAGTACCATTACAAGCCTTCTGAGATTCCAAATCATTACTCTCTTTATGATCTTCCAATTTTATTTTGAGACTGGTGCTGAAATCAAAGTAATGCCAGTTCCTTCTATATTATGAAAATGAGAAGACAACAATTAACTTCGTGAACGACTTGCCTTCTTTAGTTGATCTTTTGGAGGTCAAAGAAATGACCATCCATAATATCATCGATCAACTATGCCTCAATACCCATTTGCTTTATCTATGAATTAGCAATATCCATTTGCTTTATCTAAGCACATTTCCTATTACTAATTTTTTATTCGTTGCTAAATAGCTTAGAGTTTAGTGCAGATTAAGAGTTCTCCATACTAGGTTTCCTCACACTTATCCCTACACAGGCATAGTGTCTAACCAGAAAAAAATGACTTAAGAGAACCTTATGTAAGTGTACTAGCACCAACAAAAAACGAGTCTCACTCACAACTAGTTGGTATCACCTCAATAAATCATTTGCTTCCTTTTATCATGTGATTAGTTAAATTTTCATTCATTTAGGAAGATAATAGGTCTTTTGAGATAATTTCTTTTGCATGATTTTAGGTCTAGCTTTATTCCTTTCACCAATCTCATTACGACTTCTAGTCATCATAGCATCTGTAAGCAATACAAATGAAGGTCTATTTAAGAAATGACCAAGTAATTCCAGGCGACCTTCTCACCTTTATCATCTACATGTTCTACTTGCACTCTTTGTAGCATCTTATCATTTCTAGTTTTATCCGATGTACATATGCTACTCTGCAATCTTCATTGAATTTGACCCATTTTAGTCTTATCCAGTCTTTTAAGACCGAACACCCATCGTAACATGAGCATATATCATAACACCCTCATTTCTACAATTTTTATCTTGTGATCTCAAACATTTTATAGAACACAGTCATCCTATTGCGCAACAATCCTATCGCAATTGTGGGTTTATTTCAACTTCATCCGTTACATCTTCAGCTATAAAGCCATATTTTATAATTTGTCCATCATTTCTGAAGAGTAACGCCATTAGTAATATCAGGAATTGGAAAACGAACCTTCATGATGCCAACAGCCGTGCCTCTATAATTAGGGAAATTTTGGACCGCTGTAACCACATTAGCCGTATTGAAGAAGGTCATGGCATGAGCAGCTAAAAGCATATAGAGGCACATAATCAATAAAGGCGGTTTAGGGAGAATCCCCACAACGGTCAACCACATAAGAAAATACCCAGCAAAGCACTGAATAGCTCCGGCAAGCAGCACCACCCAAGGCCCGCCAATACGGCGAGGGGCTGTGACTGATGAGTAGAGTAAGCCGGAAAGGATGCCGAAATTAGCGCCGACATCCTTAAAAACAGAGACGACATCGAGGGAGGATTGGTCGTATCCTTGGGTGGATTTGATAAGATTAGAATAAATAGCGAAGGTGTAGAGTGAGCCGCTGGTACATTGGATCCAGATACTGGCAACTGTGGCTACCCATTTGGTGTTGATCTTAGCTTTGAAACGGGGATTGTAATCTGGATCTAAATCCATTAACTGATTTTCTTTTCCTCTTCTTGTTTTCAAACTCTACTCTTCCACACTAGTTTTGAGATGTTCTGCTTTAGTCGTACGTCTTCATTTAGGGATTTCGTCTTCTCTGCAAATTTTGACATGGAGAGAGATGCCACCGGCCACCCAGGGAAGTATGCCACGTCAGTATTCACTGGGTTCACTTTTTACTTGTAACGACCGACAACCTATAATGTATTAGCGGTTCCCCTTATTAAACCAAAAAACATATCAATTTCATCGTAATTAATTCTTTATAAAAATATTAATATTTCCTTTAATTTATTTTACTTGTTTTATATTAAAAATAGATGCTTTAATCAATTTGTTCATTCTAACAAATCAATAAAGTTTTATATCTTTTGTCCATAATACTCTTAGTACTCAAATTACTATATAAAATAGTAACAATTAAATTTAAAATTTCAAAACATAGATCTTATTCACCAATGGTAAAAAGATGAAAACTCTTTTGAACTCTTCCCTACAGAACTACCTGTCATAATTTTTGGTTATACACCTCCGCAGAAAAGTATTAAATAAAAAATGTCCTTACTTCTTTCTATTTAATACTTATTTTTTTCATGTCGTATTAATTATTTTATATTTATAATTAAGAATAAAAATAAAAATAAATAATTAATTATTCTTAATTTTTTAAAATAATAAATATCATGAATCATATTTTTTTTATTAAGAATAACAACTAAAAGTGATCCGGCGGGAGTATAAGCTAAACCTCCACTGAAACATTTAAGTTTTAAAAAGTTCGACGCCTCATCTTGAACCTTTTTGGTTTTCTTTCATCAGTTGGCTCTCCAAAAAGGAAAATTGCTGAAGTAAATACATATAATTATTCGTCTTTTGCTTTTTCAGTTCCTTATGTGAGCACTAAAAGGCAACAACCGAAACCAGAAATGAGACACCACAAGAAGAAAGAATTATGCACAGTATCTGCATTCTACTCCATCCCAAATTCCCAATCGGCCACCCCACTCCAGGCAAAAGAGTTTATGACGCAGATATAAATAGCAAGTGTAGTCTGCAAGAATTGACACGAATACAGAAACTTGGGCCGTAATTTGTGGCAGCAAATAGGAAGATAAAGACGCTTTCAGTGTCTTGTAGCCTAGTGATCAGCACAATAGCACACGATAATAGAACCTTCTCGTCCTATAAAACAATGCCAAGGCAACAACAACTCCGAAAAGACTTACTGATGCTACTATGAAATATGATAACATGAAACAGTGAGTACCAAAGCATGAATTTCCTTCTCCTGATGCCTCTTTGTCATAAATATAGCCAATTACTCTGACAGAAAGAACATAAGAGCCCACTGGACTAGCTATGGAGATTGTGTTGAAAATTGTACCCATATGGACCACACCAAATATCTCTTTAGTTATTGTAGGCATCAATG
>JBDJHY010000078.1:18553267-18566018 GCA_039654485.1 Withania somnifera
TACTCTGTTATTTCTATTTCAAACTTCTACAATGTAGAATCTTCTTTTTATTTGTAATGGATAATGATAGATAGGACAATAGGAAATATCGTGTTCGTCTTCAGTTTCCCAGAAGATCCCATCTTCAAGTTACATCTTTTCTTTCTTAGAGCTAGGTGGATTCAAGATCTAAACCATTTGATGAGTTCACCTTTGTTTTTAGGCTGAACTCGTTATACTTTTGTAAACAATGGTTTCAATTTAATGTTTTTGAAATTATAGTGGTTTTCAAATATATATCTACATTCTTTGTCAAAGATAATGGATTTCATTGAACCCATTGCAGAGAGCCTGCATGTTCCTCCAGCTCTTCTGAGGTCGGAATGTTAATCTTGACAGGTCGTCTTTCTTGCACTTGATGCACAAGTGAAGAATGTAGTCTTCGCTTACTCTTTGGAGCATAAAAGTATAGATGATCTGTTTGTTTCCATCTTCAAATGCATAGATTGCTTACAAAAGGAAACGGAGGAGTTTGCCAAGCTGTTTAATGGACTTACTTGTTACATAGGTACCATTGAGACTATTATCTCTCAGCATATGCTGAAAGAAGAGGAGCAGGTATTCACGAATTTCCTTTTAGTTTGAATAGTTCTTATTTCATTCTTAGCTCTTTTAGCCTCTACTGGTTTTAAACTTCTTAATGCCTTGTTTGAACGAAAGGAATTCAGATTTATACTGGCCAATGGAAAATGGGAGATGCACAGAGTTGATACGACATCTTTCTATTTATACGGATGATACTTAGCCCTACTGTTAGGGCACAGAACATCCCAAAATTCTGAGGATTTTGATCACCAAGGACATCTACATGCCTGTAAAGACCATCCCAAACTATGTTAAAAGAACAAAAGCTTTGATATTCTGATCCTCTTAGCCCTATACCGCACTTTAGCAGCTCTTTTTGGAATTCATGTGTTTGGCACTTTTTCTTGATGGAAAGTCATGGCAACATAGATTTACTCAAACAATACTCCTCTCATAAATAAGGTGGAACATTCATTCTTTTGCCTATCATATATAGTGGAGGGTGAAAGCATTTAGGGTCTGAACGACTTGTAGCTTTAACCCAAGTCTGATAACGTGGATCCATCTACTAAACATCACTCGGTTAGAGTTCATTGTCAACAAAATTTAGGGTAAATACACTAAACATCCCTGAAAATTAAAGCTGACTAATATAACTTCATAATCAGTGAAAATTTCTGGTAACCCCAGTTTTACTGACTGGCGTAAGATTGAAACAGTTCTGAGTGCCTCAAATATGACTTGCTAGTTCTCAGCAAAAACATCTGTTTTCGCCCATTTTCTAGTTCTATTCCTGAAATCTCTGGCATGTGATATGTCAATGCAGATCTTCCCTTCATTGATGAAGCGGTTCTCTGCCAAAGAACAGGCCAGGCTTGTGTGGCAGTATCTATGTAGCGTTCCCTTGTTGTTACTGGAGGACTTTTTGCCTTGGGTAATAACTTCTCTTTCTTCAGTCGGAAAGACAGACTTTATGAATTTCATTCATGTAGTTTTACCTGAAGAGACACTTATCCAAGAGGTATATCAAAACCTTCTTTTCCAACTACAAACTGAATAGTTAAAGTGGCTCATCTAATAAATTGATGTTTATTTTGAAGGTGTTCATCTCATGGTTTGATAATAACGAGCCGTCTTCCCATTCCTGCTCAGAACTTGGAAAAGGAGCTAAATCTCTTTATGGAATAGCTAATATGAAGCACATGTTAAAGCTGGGACCCATGGTGATTTGTTCCCGTGAAATGAAGCTATTGACAAAGAAGAAGCCGATTGATGGTTTCCATCTTTGGCATGCTGCTATCAGAAGAGATCTGAAAGAAATTCTGGAGGAACTACATCAATTAAGAAGCTCATTTTGTTTATCAACCTTAATGTCATTGGTAGCTCAGTTGAAGTTTTTTGCAGATGTTCTCAACTTCTACAGGTTATAACTTGCTCATTCAGTAACTTTTTGTGCTGTTCTTGTACCTGACCTAAAATCACTTCGATCTTAAGTCCTTGACATTACTGTAACCTTCTCCTTGATAAGGCATAGTGTCAGTGGTCGAAGTAGCTAATTATTAGCTATATATTCAACTGAATCCAGTACTTTTGACTCGGCATGTGGATACATAAGTTTGGTGCTAAGAATTTTGAAGGCTGAACCCATTAAATTCAAATCCTGAACCCATCTCTGCCTAGTGAAGTTTTAAAATAGAAAACTTTGTTATGCTAGCAACTAATTGACGATCATTTGTGAGCTAGAATGGCTCGAGATTACTAGAGGTCTTAATTCAGGGGACCATTGTTGCACAAAATGTTGTTGAGTGCTTTATCATTCTGAAATTGTTAGGTGCAGTCAACATCATTTTTTATTCCTCTCTAATAGTTACATTACTTACAGCATTGCATTGGATCAAATCTTCTACCCTTTGGTAGATGAAATCACCCAGAGTGACTCATTGACTTCCCGTGAACAATTTATTGAAGGAAGTCGAATTGAGGAACTACAGAGATTACTGTACTGCAGGCTGCAAGGTGGAATACAGTTAAATGTTCTTGTAGAAATGCTTTGCCAGGAAGTCGAATCATTTGTTGGAAGGATCAGCAAAAAGCTTCATTTTCTAGAAATAGAGGTATATTTTCAAAAGTCTATGGACAACTCAACTCAATGTTTATTATAGACTCTTGTAGATAGATTCAACATCTACTTGCATAACATTTTCACAACAGTGCTGTTTCCGGAAGTATTATTTTATGTTGATTTCTTCTTTGTTCCCTGGTTTCTTATAGGTCTTTTTGGTCATTAGAGAGAACTGCAGCCATGAATTGCAGCTCTGGTTATTGTACAGAAGCCTGCAGATGCTGCCACTTGGGTTGCTTAAGTGCATGATTATTTGGTTCTCAGCTCATTTATCTGAGGATGAGTCCAAACTGATCCTAAATAATGTAATGCTGGGATCTCCCGTTGTTAACAAGTCCTTTGCTTCTCTCTTGTATGAATGGGTTCGAACGGGCTATTCTGGCAAGATTTCTCTTGAAAAGTTCAGAAAAGATTTGGAAGAAATGTTCAGTAGCAGAAGCTCCTTGCTGGAGAAGTCGTTTAATAATTCTAGAAGTCCTTTCTCACAATTGGACGTGCAATCATTTGGTGAATCTAATAATATGTTACTGCAACCAGCTTCAGCCATGAGATCAAACAATACTGTATCTTATCACCCTTTTCCCCTTGGCATCATTGAGAAGCTTGATACATCTTACTCTTGTGGTATCAATACACATATATTTTTCTCAGACTCGCAAAAAGACTTATCCTTCTTTCCTGGAACTTCTTCCAGATCAAGCAATGATTTAAACTTTCCAAATCGTGAGATTATGCCGATAGACTTTGTCCATTTCTTTCACAAAGCCCTGAGAAATGATATACAGTATGTTGTATCCCTTTCGGTTAAACTGGTTGAAGATGTTGGAATTCTTGCTGAATTTCACAGACGCTTCCATCTTCTACACTTGCTATTGAGGCTTCATAGTAATTCTGAGGATGAAATTGCCTTTCCTGCTTTGGAATCAAGAGTAACACTCCAAAATGTTAGCCATTCCTACACCCTTGACCATAATTTGTAGGCAGAGAACTTCAACAAGATTTCGATTATCTTAAGTAAGATCACCAGTATGCAAGGTGATGAGGTAGTTGACGATCAGAACCTCAAGTATAAAAGGCTTTGCTTAAAGCTCCATAATGCATGCATATCTATGCAAAGAACATTATCTGACCACATCAATCATGAAGAAATTGAACTCTGGCCACTATTCAGAGAACATTTTTCTGTTGAGGAACAAGAAAAGATTGTCGCAAACATGCTTGGACGAACAAAAGCAGAGATTCTACAGGAAATGATTCCATGGTTGATGGCATCTCTAACACAAGATGAACAACAAGACATGATGATCTTATGGCGCAATGTTACAAAACATACGAAGTTCTTCGAGTGGCTGGGAGAATGGTGGGAACCTATAAAGAGAGAAGAAAGTGTAATTATTGAAAAGGAACCAACGATTTCTCCTTTTTTATCTATTGATCCTCTAGAAGATGTCTCTACATATTTGTCAAGAAATGGTGTTAGACAAGGAATCTGGAATGAGAAAGGATCAGAATTTTCATCAGCGGAGTTCGCTAATCTTGATTTCGATAATCATGGATCTTTTACGGCAGATAAATCATACAATGCCAAGAAAAAGAAAAATGTTGATCTATCTGAAGATACATCACGATTTTCTACTGTGGTAGACAAGAAGAAATGCACTGAGATAGTTGACAATGTTTCTCAGAAAGAGACTACCTGCCAGGGTATAGAACTATGTGACCAATCACGGAAACAGGATCACCATTTAATGACTCAAGAAGAACTGGTTGCTGTAATTAGGAGAATATCCTGTGACTCATCTTTGGATTCCGGAAAGAAATCACACCTGATGCAGAGTTTGCTGATGAGGCAAGTACATTTCAACTTCTGTCCTCCGTTTTGTTCCTTAAAAAATCCAGGGATACTAGTTCTTGTCTCAGATAAACTGCGTATATCTAAGCAATCATCACATCTAGGTATTCATTGGTATTTTGAAGAAAAAAAAAATCCAAACATCAGATTCTAGATTCTTGTCGTTTAAATGTCCAAAGTTGCTTTCGTCACCTAGAAACCAGGTGCCTTGGAAGGTGTTATGAATATACTATGGATACATCTAGGAAAGTTGGTTTAAGTAAAATCAGTTGGTGTCATTCTTATTCCATGTTCCAGTTCACATTTATGTACTACATAGATTCTCATACAAACTTATACATGTATTATTTTATAAGTAAAATCAATTTTATAACAAAATAATGTATAAAACAATGTTGAATTTTGTACAATGACTAATTCCTCCAAGCATCCAACGAAACAATGTATAGAATAATGCTGAATTCTATACAATGATTGATCCATCCTACGAGCCAATCAAACAGGCGTCAGTGGATGGACTCTTAAATGCAAAGCAATGATAAAGTTCTTATCAAGAATTTCTAGATTCACTCTGCTGCAATCTTACGGGATCTAACTAGAGCTAATTGCTTGCTGTCAGTCCATGGATTGTGACACAAAAGCTATCTAATTCAGAAGTTGTTGCTGCAAATGAAATGGAGAAATTCCCTGGTCAGTGTCGCTCTTATCGTGATGAACAGGAATCCATTTTTGGTTGCAGTCATTACAAGAGGAACTGCAAGCTTCTTGCTCCATGCTGCAAGAAGCTTTTTACATGCATACGGTGTCATGATGAAACAACTGATCATAGTCTGGACAGGTGAGGTCCATGAACTGAGTCTCCAGGACAATCTACAACTTCGGATTTCTTTTTCCTTTTTGCTTCTTGAGATATCCCAACTGTGATTATGATAACACTTGCAGAAAAAGTATCACCCAGATGATGTGTATCCACTGCTTGAAAATACAACCAATTGGTCCTTTTTGCTCAACTCCCTCCTGCGGTGGCTTCTCTATGGGTAGATACTATTGCAAAATTTGCAAATTGTTTGATGATGAAAGGTGAGAATCATGTTGACATTTTCTCATTGGTCTGTATGGGTACAATATATTGCCTAAAATAACACATAAATGGGTAATCAATGGGATAAAATAATGGGTTTAGCTATTAGCTTTGTGGTATGAACATTATTCAAATATCAAAATCAACATTACAAGCCTGTTCCAGGTTCATATTATAAGAGCTCTCTCTATATGTAATTTAGGGTAAAACTTATAAAGACAACTAAGTACTACTTGATAGACTTTTATTATGCATCCGTCCTCTTAAATAAAAAGTTATATACGCTCTACTACAATTTATTGTTCTGACACTGCAGATTTTGAACAGGCAAATTTACCACTGCCCTTTCTGTAATCTGTGCCGGTTGGGAAAAGGATTAGGGGTTGATTACTTCCACTGCATGAATTGCAATGCTTGCATGTCAAAGTCTCTTTCTGTTCACGTATGCAGAGAGAATTGTCTGGAGGAAAACTGTCCGATCTGCCATGAGTATATCTTCACTTCCACAAATCCTGTCAAAGCCCTTCCTTGTGGCCATCTGATGCACTCTGTATGTTTTCAGGTATATAAGCTCATACGTACTTTGTTTCTTGATTAACTAAAGTTAAAGTGAACTTTCAGGCTGTTTGGCTTATTTGTCTCTCTTTCTTCTTACTACTACTTTTAGGAATACACTTGTACTCATTATACATGTCCAATATGTAGCAAGTCACTTGGGGACATGCAGGTCAGGAAACTATTTAGCATAAAAGTGTCTTATATAATACCCTTTTACCTAAATTGTACCGAATGTGTAGCTTACTTGGCTCTTAATTTCAGGTGTACTTTGAGATGTTAGATGCATTGCTGTCTGAACAGAAGATTCCTGAGGAGTATGCCGGCCAGACTCAGGTTCGTTTTTCTATTTATTGATTCTTCTGAATGAATATTCTCTGGGTGGGTTAAACCAATTTACTGACACTAAAACGGCCATAACAGGCTATACTATGCAATGATTGTGAAAAGAGAGGAACAGCTTCCTTCCACTGGCTCTACCACAAGTGCTCCTATTGTGGTTCGTACAACACAAGACTTATATGATCAAAATCCACAAGGAGTATGAACATCTGATTCTATGTTCCCACAATGTAAGAGAACACAGGGGCTTACAATGTAGAAAACACTTTTTGTTCCTTCATCAATTTACGCATGTACCACATATTTCAACAGTTCATCCTGTGTTAGAATCAAAAGATTCTGGAATTCTGATTCATTTTATAGTATTTTCCAGTGAGGATTATGTTAAATTCCGTATTTACTCCAAGATGATAGTGCTAACTTCGGGTAACAACAATTTTGACCAGATCAGTGGAAAGAAATAATACAAGAAATATATTTTCTTCTTCATTTTCTCATAATGTACTTGAGACACTAATGTTCAACATTTTTCAATTTCTTAATGAATAGATGGTTGAGTCAAATATAACACTGCTTCCATTTAGTTTCTACCTTCGTCGAAAAAATAGTCACTGGAATACTAAAGATCACATAAATCCCCCGTCTTATTGTTGCAAAAGAAATAAAATTCTTGACCTTTCTTGTTCTTCAAGAGAACTTTTGCTCGATGTTCCTATCATAGGTTAACAAGTTCTGCGGCCTTCAGTATATAATAGGAGTACGAGATCTGTCATATCTGTTACAATCCTTCTAGGGTATGCTGGAACTTGTGTACTCTTGCTTTTGATTTAACATCTAGAAATCCTCGAATAGTCCACCATAGAAAATAACAAATCTTCATAGATTGGTCACTAGCATTGTTATTGTAATGCAACAGGGCTAGCCAAAACTCACACTGATGTAGACCTTAGAGCAACTTCTTGAAAACTCAGATTGGGTAGCCCTTGATATTATTATAGAGCCGAATTCATGAATAATGGATTACTTCCCTTCTACATCTCTAGCCTAAATTAGTAGGATTGTGTTAAACAGATAACCAGAAGAGATTATATGGTCCAAAAAAGAAAAGGGTTAACATTAAATTCTGGAAAAGAAGTAGCAGTTTTCCACTTTGCAACTCTGTATGTATTTAGCCTGTTGGACATATAGTTAGGTGTACGCATGGAAGGATTGGTACAGACTTTAGCAAAAGAAGAAAATCATCTTATATAAAGGCAACAAGCTAGCATTAAGATGCAAACTGGAGATGTTGCTTCTTGGAGAGATTTATAAAGATGATCAAGGAAAGTGAATTTTGCGATACTTAGGTAAGATGCAGCCTACATTAAGTCTCGTTGCATCAAAACAGGGTTACAATTACCAAACGAAGAGGGATACAAAGAATTAGAAGCGGAAACAAATTGCCTACTTGCTGTCCATCTTATCAATTAGAAGGACATACAGTATCACCCACTATGGGCTATTATTAGATATTGAAATATTTTATGGAAGCTAACTCAGCCAACACTAAATATATATGAAGGGACGTAAACCAATGTGCCGTCTTTCTGGAAAACGAACAGCACAAGCATAAGGAAGATTCACTAATCTTGAAGATGCGATCAAGGATATGCAGTTTCTTCTCCCGGAAGATTTAAGTCATGTCTCTTATGTATGATTTAAAAAATTTATGGTATTTCTAGTGTACCAGAACAAGCTAGTGTTTATCTTTCAAAAAAACAAATTTAGCAGGACTAGTGGAATGTATTCTAAAACCGGCAGTACATTCTCAATGTGTTATATCTAAATGGAACAAAATTTTAAATGGCTAAAGAAAAAGCCACTCTGCTATCATTCTTCTTACATTTCTTTGTATGCTATCAGTTGATGCTGGTAAGAGTGAAACATGCTGCAGCACTCTTTAATTCATTCTCAGCAACATGCTCAACAGACTGTCTTGTGTCTTTTGGTGATGATTCTGAACTGCATGAGACAAGATTTTCATTTCAGTATCACAAAAACAATAATATTAACTGATAGGAGAGTTTAGTCGGTGTGTGGAAAATCTCTTAAATCCATTGTATCAACATTTATTGGTCATAATTATAAAATTAACAATTGGAAGAAAATGAGTATACCTTGAGTCATATGTTTCTTTAGAATCGATATAAGATTGTCTGTCATCAATAGTATCAAAAAATGGATGTATCTCATCATAGTCTTGAGTAACTTCTTGTGGTACAACAATTGTTTGTGAAGATGGTAACTGAGATGGCATGATCATTGTGTTGTTATTGCAAACACCATTACTATATGATTGTTGAATCCATAACGAATTGACTGCATTATTTTCTTTAGGGTCGACAAGGTTAGTATTGTTGTAAGCAGCATAGGTATTATTGGAGTACGAGGGATAAGACTGGACAGACAATACAGCATTGGTAGCAAAATTATATTGTGAAGGTGCATCTTGATGGAACAGTGTTAAACCATTTCCATTAGCGCCATTAGCAGGTAGAGGAGCCGTTGGAGGGGGCATTGCCAATTGTACATGGGAAACAGGATCACTGAGCGTGGATGATATCTCTTGTTGTTGTTGTTGTCTATAAAATGCTAGTTGTGCATGGACAGCTTGAAGTTCTTCTTCGTAAAGTTGAATGTTAAATAATAAGTTTTGTATCTCCGCCACACATCCATAGACTGGATGCTTGTCACGTGCATTTGCTTGGTAAATAATAGATTTCATAGCAACTTTCTTTTGGGATGGATCAAGTTGCTTTAGTATTTTCAGAATGTTGCTGACTCCGAAGAGCCTATGAGCATTCTGGAACATTTTGGGTTGATCTGCAGGGAAATAGGGGGCTAAGGGGCAGGCGGAAATGCACCGCCTCCTCTGGTACTTGCACGCAGCGCAAGCTTGGCTGGTGCCACCCTTGAGAGTCATGTTTTTTCCTGCAAAGCATCAAACACTTGGATAAAGTTTCAAGAATGACATGCAAAATGTGAGAAGCGAGTGTGTTAATAGTTTCAACAAGTGTTAAGGGAAGACAGAAAGAAGACAAATGGCAAGCGGATTTGGAGTTTGGAACCTATCTATTTAATAGCTGGTGAAAGACTTGGTAAAAGTAAGAGATTGAAGAGAGAGATAAACGGAAATGGTGGAGATTGGTTTTTGTTTTGTTTAACTAACAGCAGAGCCTAGTACGTTTTCCCTCAGCAAAAATAGGACTTTTTCTCCTCATTATGTGGCCTACTTGTGGTTACAGCTAAACCAAAAGAGAAAAATACAAAATTACTTATTTCTTTGGCTAAATCAACTACGTAATTATATTTTGGACATAAGATTCTAGGCACGAAGTTGGGAAAAACAAAGTGCTAAAAATGCTTCTGCATTAATTTTGTGTAGTGGATAATCTAAAAATGAGGAGGACAAAGGAAAAATACACTATCTTTTCCATTTGCAAAATCCTATAACTAAAACATAAACTTCAACTTTGGAAAACAAACAAAAACATCTTCAATTGATCCTAGATTTTTCAGCAAAGAATTAATTAAATTATTTGAGTTTGAATACTAACATTAACATTACTGTCAGTATAATTTTTTCTAATTAGAAACAATTATAAGCTCACTTTTAAACTTGTTCATGTTACCCTTGAGCCATGTTGTGTAGCTTGTTAACATATTTCCTTCGATTCATTTTCGCTGTCCTGCTTATTAAAAATATAATTAATTCAAAATATTTATTGTTTAAGAAAATTAAAATCAAATTAATATTAGTTTCCATTTAATTAGCAAAAATATATTATTTCAAGCGTCATTCTTATATGTATTCTAGGCAGCACTATCGGAGTTGGATAGGGTGGATATATAATGGGAGTTTGGCTGGAGGGACCGAGCTTATAGAAGATGATGAGCTTGAAAAGTCATGCACCTCTTTTTAATTTTTTTTACTTTTATAAGAAAAAGTATTTTTCTTGTAGCTAAGGAATTTGTTTATAGAACTTTTCCTTCAAGTGTTTACAAGTATTCTTTTTTCTATTTTTACTATTTTTTAAAATAAAGATATCAATATTTAATATTTCAACATAAAAATACATAGTATATGATAATTTAAATTTTAAAATAACTCAAAAGTCACATGTAAATTCAACAAAACTATATTAGTTCCAATGCAAGGTACGTACTAAAAGAAGATGTACCACATTTATTATTCAAGAGCTTCAAAATCAAATTAAATTTTTTATCAACACTCAACCCAAAAATATATGCACATTGAAGAAGGGGTTCAAAACGTAATAAAGATTAAAAAAAAATATATATATGAGGTGATTTTTTTATCAATGAAGTAAGTGTGAACATTGAAGAACATGAACAATTGAAGAAACCAAAAACACCCTAAAACAAAAGGTATAAATTAAATTTAGAAAAAAAAAAAGATTAATTATACATGCAAGAGTAAAGCATATCTGACATAAGTTATGTATTTTTTAAAAAGATCTACAAATACTTTGCTTACTTTTTTTATAAAAAAAAAAATTGCTAAAAAATTCAAACTCTTTTTTTGTAACTGTTTATAATGTTAAAGTATTTAACTTCTTTTAGTAATATTATTACTTATATGGATAGGAATTTCCTTAAGATAATAAGATGTTAGTCATAGATATATTTGAAATACATTATCTTGGATTTTATTGTAGAAAAACTCTTTGTGATTATGAAATTTATCATAATTTAATTTAACATTTTAAAATAATTTTGTTAGTAGGTATCTTTATTTCTTTATCTTTTTATAAAGAATTTGCACCTTTTTTATACAAACTTTAATATTGCCCAAGTAAAAATAAAAGAATTTTTTTTTTTTAGCCTCGTGTTTTGAAGGCTTTATTAGTCTACCCTTGAATCACTCCTGCATTAATAATAAATATATGTATTTACCATTGAGAAAACCATAAAACAACTTTAAAACATAAAATAATTAGTCCAAAACTATTCGTTGTTACATTACTATGATTGTCCAAAATAAAGAGAAACTCAATCCTTTTACTCTGAATTATTCCAAGTGAACCAATTTTTGCTTTCTTCCTCGTGTGTTTGGAGGTGGGGAGGGATTGAATGAGTGAAAAATGGAATAACAATATACAAAAAATAATACTTTATATTCCATTTAGCAAATGAAGTCGAAGACATTTTTAGTTTTTTTTTTTTTTTTTTCTGATTTCTTACGCCTACCCATTAGGTATGAATTATAATTTCTGAATATGAGATTATATACCTTTCATACGTAGCTATTTAGAATATTTATATTTGCTTGCTTACTTTAGAAATGATATGATAAAAAAATAAAAAATAGTTGGACATTGATATATTACTTACTTCATAAAATGGCCATTGGCAAATATATATTAACAAATAATGGCCTAAAATTTACGTTGGATTTTCATATTTCAACCCGAATTTGGCCATAAGGGTAAACTAACTTTTTTTTCATATAATTGTATATTGTTATATATATAAGTCGTTTATTTTATTTTCGGTTATCTTCATTTTGTAACATTCATACGTGTAGATACATTATTGAAATATTACATATACATACGTATATATTTTATATAATTTAGTATATCAATATAAAATTTAAAAAAGAAAGAAAATAAATGAAATGAGTTTGTTTAAGCTAATAGATGAAAACTAATTTCTTATTGGACCATATTATGTAAGAATCTAAAAGGCAAAATTTTAAAAGTAGCACTAAAACAAAAGTTATTTATGTCTCCATAGCATATTGATTTCTATAATTACAAAACATAGCATGTAGTTATGCTAAGCAAAAAAAAATATGTCTCTCTCCTAATCTCTGTCGTCTCTCCCTTTCTCAATGTTTTCGTATTTCTCTCGTCCCCCCTCTCTCTCTCCCACTTTGTATTTTCTTTTCTCATCTCTCTGTTTCTCTCTTTTTATTTTTGCCGTCTTTTCTCTCTCCCTCTTTTTATTTTGTATGTTCACCTCTCTCTCTATCTCTCTCCTTTTTTGTATTTTGTATTTTCATTTCTCTCTCTTTTCCTCTTTGTATTTAACATCTTCATCTCTCTATTTTTATTTTTGTATTTTTTTCATTTCTCTCCATTTTTTGTACCTTTACCAATCTCTCTCTCTTTTATCCCCCTATTTGTATTTTATTTTTTCGCCTTTCTCTTTCTTTTTTACATTTTGTATT
>JBDJHY010000078.1:18578833-18595621 GCA_039654485.1 Withania somnifera
TCCCTTGTTTAAATTTTTAACAGGCTTACGTGGATCTTATATGTTTGTGCCTCACTTGGGTTTCACTTCTCTGATCTTGAGAGAGCAATCTTAGCATTTGGGTTTTTTTGCCGGATGTTTCTATTGGCTTAACTAAAGGTAAATTTCTCAATGTTGTTCAGCATTATTTTGGTGGTGCAACTCCTCCTGAGAGTTACTTGTTGTGGATGAGGTAGTTGTGGTGGGTAGGATAATTTTATGTGCTCTATTTTTGCACAACTGATCCAAAGAATGTCCTCTCCCTCGTAAATGATTTTTATATGTCCTTCGATAGAGGCAATCCTTACCAAAGGAGAAAATAGAATAATCTACCTTCTTTTTTCCTTCCCGTTGATTTCCCATTTTGTATCGTACAAGAAAGGAATTTCATTTGTGTATGTGCTCCCGATGAGTGGTACTTGGATGCATATCCTTGTGTATCTACCGCTTAGGGTTGTTAATGTACATGTATCAATTTTTAACAACACACCTAACTTTCTACAAATTTTCTAGGATTTCTCAGTCGTAGAACTCAGTTGGTAGTTGAGGTAGTCTGGTCATATTGCAGTGTGAGTTAGCTTTGCATTTTTTGGGATAAATTTTGGCTCCCATCGTTTAACATATAGAAAGTTCTCAGCAACAAACTAAGACCCCTCATGGAGCACTTTGTTTAGGCTTTCAGGCATTTTGAACTTTGTGATATGGTAGTCATGTCCCAGGTCAATCTGGGTAAGTGGTTCATAAATCTGAAAGTTTATTCTTTAGGTAGCCTTGAATTAATTTTCTGTCAAATATTTTGATAATCACTGAGCAACACCATGGTTGGTGGATTCTTTTCTTATTTTCCTAAGTTAGTATTATGGAGTCGGGTGGATCATATTGTAGTTCATTGGGACTCTCGCTTATTCAAAGAGTGACTTTATAGCTTAAGTTTATTTCATTCTTAGCTTAAGTTTATTTCATTCTCCTTGTTTAGTAATGCAGTCTTGAAGGACTTGTTGTAGTCATTATCAATCTCCATGGTAAAGGACACTTGATTTGGAAGATCCTGTAGTTTGGTTGGGGAAGGGGATCGTTAACTAGGCATGGAAGTTTGGGCTCAGCCGGTGGTGGTGAAGACATTTGACTTAAAAATTTTGTAGTGTTCTAATCAAATTCGTTTCTGTCAGGAATATCAGCCATTGTTGCATATGTACGTTAGTGGCTATGAATGTGTTCATTGATTTTTATAATCGTTTTATTCTTTATTCACCATTATTCTACCTTAATATTCTTGTAACTCTTTTAACATCCACCTTATTCATTTATCTGCTTTGTTACTGTTTTCTTCTTATTTTATTTAAGGAAGACTTTCTCAATATAAATAATGGTGGTCTTGTCTTATTTTTGTAGTCAAAAAAATTTGAGTGTATAAAAGCTAGTAAAAAATAGAGTATATTTGTTGAAGAGAGTATATTGAGTTATACTGTGTGAGTAGGCTATTGTATCCTAGAGAAATATGTTAAGAAGATTACTACTGGATCGATGAAAACATTTGTTATAGTGGGTTTGAATCTCCTTAAAAAGGACAAGATATTTATGCCTTAGCCTGAAGATAGTTTTACTTTCTTCATTTTATTTTTAATTGTATTGTAATATTTCACCTATAAAATGTTACAAGTAGCTAAAACGTATTTCGATAAGCTATTTTTTGCCTCGAGGGTTGATGGAAGGGTGAGAATTTCAAGCCCCCAAAAATTTTAATACTGAATTTTATGAAGTTTATTTCATTTAAAATAATGTTAAATATTGTTAAAAAAATAGATACAAACTTTATACAAAAGGAAAGAAAGAAAAATTATCTACCTTATATCAAAAATATTTTAAAATATTGAATTAAAAATCTCAAATCTTCATATTAATAATAATTTTTTTACAACAATATCCAAGATAATGTATTGCAAACGAATATCTAACATCTTATTAACTAGAATTAATCTTTGCATTTATAAATAATATTATTTTTATGTGAAGTTAAACTATTTATTCTTTTAAAAATTAATAGTATACTAAAAATAATTAATATGTAAGAATAGAAAATTTACTCTAGATTATTATTATTATTATTATTTATTAATATTATTCTATGCATATAATTAACACATTTTATTAAAATTTATTTTTAAGCCACTAATTTTATTTAAAAATTTATACATCCTGCTGCAACTCGAGCATTAGCATAATTGCTTCTTGTCCTTGAAACATGCTAGAAAAATTTAACTAGTGAGCCAGTAAGATCAACCCCACAGGTTGAGCAAATGTTAGGCATTTTCTGTTTAAGGAAAGAAGTATAATTAGTCCATGTACAAGGCAAGATGCAAAGTTAAAAAATGGTGTATACGGAAGAGTTAACGATGATGAATCTATATTTCTAGACATTCAATAGAAATTGTATAAATTACAACATATTTAAATTAATAATATAAAAAATAATTAACTTCAATAATAATATATTTAATATAGTTTACTTTTTTCTTTTTCCCCGCAATAAAGAAAGGTCAACAGTTGTGATGAAGCTTTAAATGGGTTGTTAGCCACATATCCTATCAATTATTTTGGGCTTAGGAGGCATGTGCTATTTTTTATGGGTTCCTAAGCTCTGGCATTTGAATAATGGACTTTTAGCAGACATTGAAAAAAGTGGTATAAGAGTTTGAAACAAATAGGTCGACTTAATCTAATTGAGTTACTAGTAGCTTTTAAAAGGATGATAATTATTCTCACATAATTAATTAAATCTTATATCACAAATAAATCAGGATATTTTACCTAAATTAAAAAGTGGTAATTTTAGGGGCATGAAATCGGTTCGGTTTTATGTATTATGAATTAAGTTTATCGATTTTTAATTTTTAAATATTCTAAATTAATAATCAAATCAATAAGATATTTTTATCGATTTTTAGTTCTTAATGATTTGGATTTTAGTTTAATCAATAAGAAAATGCTTATAAAATAAATATATGACTTTTCTGACAATTTGACATGACAAGTCAATAATACGATATTACTCAATGTTCATAAAATAGAAACAATAACAACTAACATGAAAACTGAAAAGTAGTTTGTTTCTTGATTCATTATATGCAACTTAAACTGAATGTTAGATCGAGAAAAAAACTTAATCTTAATTGCAATCTCAATTTTTAGAGTAAGAAGCAAAGAGGCGAAGAGAGAATAAATAAAAGGAGAAAGTAAACTGAATTAAGTTTTGTAAAACGTGAAGGGTTGAAGTCACAAATGTATAAATCTTATAAGAGACTCACCCCATCTTTACAATCAATAACCCAATATTAAAAAAATTAAAATCAAATTGATAATTCGATAATCCTTTTTATTTATAAAATCATTAAAAAAACTGTTAATCAACAATTCAATAGTAATAAGAATAATTTTTCTCTCTTCCAACTCCGGGATAAAAATATAATTTTTACAAAAAAAAATGGCTAAACAAAACTAATTGCACACCCCTTGGTAATTTCACCGAGGAAAGAAAACTTGTGACCCTTTTAATTAGATAGAAGACTTGAACGAGCCTTTTAACCAAGATAGTCAAATTTTCTGTCGGATAAAATTTGACTTCAATAAAATATATAATGATTTAGGCACAGTGAAATAGATGTATGTGTAAATATGCAGACTACTTGTACTTAAATAAAAACATCAGAACTTTAACTCTGGACATGTGGTGAAAATTATCAAACTTTATCTTTTAATTAAAAAATTGTTAAATTTTGAGTAATTTAGACTTTAGAGCCACGACTTAAGTTTAACTACTATCCAAATATGAATATTTATCAATTTTATCTGGATAAATATGTTAGCAATAGAAATTCATACACGATATATTTTATTTGAGTTTTTTTTTTCAACTATTACGGAGAAAAATAAATATAGGGTGAAAATAAAAAGTAATTTCACAAATAGTCACTAAAATGACTAAACTATTTTTTTTCTACCATAAGAATCATTCTATTTGTCAAGTATTGAAAACAGTCATGAAATTATTTTCTTATAATAAAAAATTATTTAATTTTACTTAGGATTATATAGCATCGAGATGTGGATTCATTTTCCCAAGTATCATACAATATATTTGTTTTTATTTTTTCGTAATGATTCTTTCTGATATTTGGGCAACATCATAATTATTTTATTACAAAAAATAGTTTAGTGACAGTTTATTAAATCAACAAAAGTGAGACTAATTGAAGAGAAAGGAAAAAGGATAAGAATGTTAAAACTCTAGAAAAGAAAAGGAAGAGATTTGAGATAAAGTTGGGTTTCATTCTCTTTTCTTTTCTTTTCTTTTCAGTTGGCGTGTAGGAGATGAGCTGTGGAAGCTTAACATTTGATGCCTTTTTTATCTTCTCACATTACGACATGTAACAAACATCATAATAATGTTGCCAACATGGTCCTTTATTAATGCTTTCCTGTTTGGTTTGGCCTACAACTACTTATAAGGCCTATTGCCAGGTTATAAAGATACCTACAACTACAAAACCTCTTATCCTTCCATCATTGTTTCCTGCTCTTAATTGAATATATCACTCATCAATGTGCTTCCAATTAATGGGATCCCCCCAACCATCCCCTCAATTGCATGGATTACTTGCGTACCTGTCTTTATATATTTGGATCAATGGATTAAAGTTACTAGTTAGGTACTGATACACTCTACCGGCCTTCCCAAACCCATACTGGGCTTGCATGTTGTTGTTATTAGATTAAAGTTACTAGTTAATATTTATACCTGAGTAATTAATTAATGATTATCATAGAGTTTTACTTGCAATTTAAGTGGTTGATAGTCCGAATTACCCGGTCAAATTCATTCATTTGAGGTGTAATAATATTAGGTTCATATCATAATGAAAGTCCAATCTAGTGTAATTGCTTATGTCTCTCTTGCTAGTGTATTAATCAGAATGTTGATCCTATTGGTTGGTATGTGTAAATTAAGTGGGAAATTTCATTTTTGATCTAGTTACAAACTTTGTGAGTCAATAGAAAATGTAGGAATTCATGTTAGAGAATGACAAATTATTAAGAATTCATACAAGAACTATCCAAATGAGGGTAATGAATATGATTGATACGATCAATCTCAACTAATTTAAATTTGAAAAATCATAAATAATGTCTTAGTATAACAAATGGTTGTACAATGAATAGTACATAATGCCTTTAGTCATCTGGTACGTGAGATAAATATAATAATTTCAAAATAAAATTTGAGATTAACTTAATCTCATTTTTTAGTGTAAGGTATTAGATAATCTCGAGACTATGTAATTCTATCATTTATATTAAAAATGACAAATTTATTATTTCATATAAAAGGTGGGACAAAATAATCGCATGCGATGTCCATAAGTTGCTATTACACACTTTTTTTTTACAAAAAATAAAAAAAATTTAAAAAATTGGGACGAAACAAATTGTTTTCTTGACTTTCTCTTCTCTTAGCCACTCCTACTTGACCACATTGTATATCCAGCCACACCTACTTCCACACACTTTAATTTAATATTTCGGCAGGATGTTCCTTTCTTACATTAAGAATATTGATGACTTTCAACTCAATATTGTTCGAATTTATAAGCTGAGAGAATCCTCCCAGATGGATCTTTGTTTGAAACTTTTGTTTAATTACTGCCAACAACAATAACAAACAATATCAGTTTATTATATCAGTATAATTTTACAAGTAAAACTTGAGGATAGTGACGTGTACACAGATTTTATGAGGAATGAGAGTCGGTTTACCTACAAACATGTTTATGTAATAAATGGGGGCAAATATAAATCATATCGTTGCACTCAAGGTATATATACTGACTTAATAGTCAATAAAGTGAGTTGTTTAAAAAATTTCAAATTTAAATTCTAGCTAAAGCAAAAATATTGAGTAATTTCTTCGGATCATACTTGACTAAAAAAGTTATTTAATAGTCATGCTAATGAAATGCAGTAAGTACCCAATAACCTATCGAGATATCCATGATTTAATCTGTACATACACCATAATTATAAAAAATACCATACTATAATTGTTTCAGGACGTTACCATTTGGATGATTTAATGTATGAAATGCCAATGGGTTCTAAGGGGACCCAAGTTCTTCGTCATAACATCAAATAACAAAGCATTAGACTTAGATATGTTATTGTCAAAGCAGGCATGTCAACAGTACGTATTTGAACAGGTTTGGTTTCTTTCTGCCTCATGTCAATCTCATATCATCACCCATTCCATTAGCACACTAATGATGTACAAGAAAGTCTCAGGAATTGATTAAGACTAGCAAAATCATTTCACATATCAAGTTAACTTTAAACCACATATACTACTTCAAAATATCGTCACTATTGACAAGGCCAATCTTTCTTCAGAAAGATGATCCTTAAATTAGAAAATTAATGAAAATTTTGGACTAGAAATATCGTGCTGAAGTCTTTTCTATCGCAGGATTCTTTTGAAGAACTTTCGGAGTCTTACTTTCAACTAGTTTCCATATCGTGGCTTCCTAAAGAAAGAATGTGTGACATTTAGTCAAACAGCCCCTATCTAAATAAATTGACGTTTTACCTGCTGCCCAAGTAGTAATTGTGTTATTGTTGGATAGCTGTTGTAATTGGGCGTAGTCACAAATAAAGTTTTATGTTGATAGCTAAAAGAAGATATGGTCGAGGAAATATATAAGTTAAAATTTTTAATGATGTGAAGTTTTTTTTATGAAAATCGTGCAAATATGATTCAAAATGAATAACATTACATTATGTTAATTAAGAGTATTTATATGTGAGTCTATTTAGTCTAATAAAAATTGATATTAAAACTATCGATTTGACGAGATAAGTATGAAGATGGTGTAGATCGAGATAGTGTGGAGTGTGACTTAGTGCCTTTACTTGTCTATCAACAAATTTGTTATCTTTATCAATAGCTCTAAAGATGCATATATAAAAAAGCAGTCGATGGGCTTTAATAATTTTTTATGGTTATAAATGTGAATGATACCGTTAATTTCTAAATTAGCTAATGAATGTGATGCGGGCATATGAAACTCAGTTCAAGTAGAAGATCATTATGTATGTGGGAATAAAATTTACACTAATAGCTAAACATAATTCTCTTAATAACGTGAGATTTACTTTTTGTTTTTGAAAAAGAAATCGTGCATAAAGGTAGACAATATCAAACTTGTTCCCTTTGTCATTCTAATTCGCAGTTCAATTTTACACCATCTTACAAATGAATTTGGGAGTGCATTTTTTTACCCAACTGAATATACTGCATATTCACTTCTTTAATTCCAAATATTCGCATATCAAATATGTTAATAATGTCTTAGTGAAGTATGTGTTGTGCATATAGCACGTGTTGACACTCTCTTTGCCTATTGGCTAGTAGTGGTTGACATCTTCAGTCCATTTAGGACTTCTTGATGAAAGAAAAAATAAAGGAAAAATATTTAAGTAATTACTAGAGTGATAAATAGGTCATTTGCCAAATAAAGAATTTATTTACACGGTCTCTAATATCTAAACTAGATATCAGATGGCTAAGGAAAAAGCTCACACTTATTCTAAATAGGAATCTTGACAAGTCAAAAGTTGTGTTTCCGGGCTTAGAGACATGATAAATCATGCCTCAAGAAAAGTTTTCTTCATATTGATCACTTAGTCATATAAAAAATATAATAAATAAAAATCCAAAACTATATTTACTTTTTGCCAAAAATAAGAGAGGAGAAAAAAGTCAGAAACCCACCATGATTTTTAAAAAATTAGTTCAATCTAATCATTTTCAGTTTTTCTCCCAATCCAATATGGTTTAAAAAGCAATAATATATCTTATGGCAGTGTTGTATTACGGCTTGATGTCTGCGATCAGACGATGAAATTGTTCAACAACTTCATCTGCTAGTATCACAAATTAATCTCAACCTTTGAATTCCATTTTTAATTCTTAATACCACCAAATCCACCTATGACTTACTGACTTGGGTCCATGCGAATATATGAATTAAAATAATTTGAAAAGGAGGTACCCACCAATTACTAAGATAGTTTATGGATGTGAAGGTTCTTGTTCAATTTTCTCATCTATTGGTCGATTTAAATATTTTAAAACATATTTTAAATGAATTTTTTTTTTATTTTTAAAAAATAATTTTTTATTTAAAATAATAAAATATTTATTAAAATTCTCTTTCAATTGCACTATTCAATGTCATTTGAAAGTCAATTTCCAATCCTGACCTTTACATAGAACTTGACTCCTAACCCTGACCGACCTTGACCCCAACTTAGTTCTGGCTCAAGGTTGAGTAAAATTCGAAGTCAGTATCGAACTCTGAGTTGTAAAAGGGGTGGGGAAGGGATTGAGGTCAGCAATAAAGGTCAACTCCCAAGTTGGTTTCTAGGTTTGGATTGGGAGTCTGGTCATGGATTGGGACAAGGGTATGGATTTGTGTTAAAAAATAAGGGATTCAGATTATACCCAAATATTATTGAAATAATAATTTTTTATTAATTAAATATTAAAAAATAACATATTTTTTTCAAACAAAAATATTTTTATAGTAAAAAACATTTTTCTTCTACCAAACACAAACTAATGTTTGGACTCGATCTCCTACCTAATTTTCTTGCTAGAGGTCGATGTATTTATTTCATATTACATTATTATTAACAATTGACGAGTCAATTTTTTTCTTAAAATATTTTTGTAGAGTAGTATAGAAAGAAACCAAATTAAATCTAGCTTGACTTTTATATACTGAATTTTAGCAATATTTTTCAACATCCAAAGTCTATTATATTCTTCTAAGTTGGTCTGTAAATATTAAAGCAATCATGAAAACCAGTGGTGGGTGTGGAGAGAGAATTGACTTGGTAAACTCAAAACCAAAAAAGTTAAAAAGAGGGTAAAGAAATTATAATTGACTAGACTGTTAATTATAGTCCATCATATTCATTTTTCACTTTGCTTGCATCTGGAGAAAAACACCAGTACAAATTTGACCTCTCTCAGTAGCCTCCAGACAAGGAAAATGCATTTAGGCTATAGAGAGGTAAGAATTAACATTTTAAATAAATAAATTTGTGTGAATAATTAATATCTAAGTTTGGTTTATCAAATGGATATGAACTTCTAGAAAGCTTTGTTTTATAGTGAGAACATAAATTTAAGAAAATAGGACCAATGCTATTGTGTGGTTGACCAACTTTATAGTTGAGCAAGTATAAGTTCATTAATCTCATTCTTCAGTTGGACAATACCTTCCAAAGTTACTTATCTATTAAAGAATTTCCTTCAAGTTTCGATCCAAATTTATTAGGACAATTTTTTCCCGTAAGAAGTTGGCCAATAATTGTATCCCATGAAACTATACTAGTCATTTGGTCTTTCTGTCTACATAGTAATTATAGTACCACAATTCATTTCCTCTGTCTGTCACCATCGGTTATTTAGGAGTTACATATCATCAATTTTTATTTTTATTTTTAATATTATCAATATTAAAAACTTATAAGAATTTAATTAAATTAAAAACCTGACAAGTGAATGAAACACAAATCTCAATTCAATGGCCTTTTAGCTTTCTAGTTGACATTTTTTTTTTCATCTTTTATCAATTTCATATAGTGCATAAATTAAAAAATATTTATTTTTTGTCATATAGTAATAGGTGTGTGATCAATTCTCGTCAGTCTTCTATCTTTTCTATTACTAATATTGAAATAGATTCTTTTTAAAAGAATGCAGGATATATTTTGTTTATTTTTAATAAAACACTATGTCTCTTTCTCTCTCTATTTTAAAAAAAAGTTTAAATTAATTGTCTCATGTTCATAGTAAAATATGGTCAATTTTTAAATAGGAGTATAACGAGATTTGGCAATAAATGGACTTTATTCAAAAACTACTACTCGCCAACTGACGCCGCGTTTTCTTTTTCTCTCTCACAAAATCCTCAGAAGTCTTTGCCGTGCCATGTCCTCCATCTCCACCACCTCCGGCAACCACTTCTAACGGCGTAGACACTACCCTTAACGGCGCAGCAATCTCACCATGGGTAACTGTAACGCTTGCATAAGACCAGAAGAAGCCTCAAAAACCGATCCTCAAACAACACAAAGGAAGCCAAGAGAACGTAGACCCAACCCATATTCCGGATCACCCGCCGCGATCCGAGTACTCAAAGACTTCTTCCCTAAAACCCGAATATCCGACAAGTACTTCTTGGGTCGTGAACTGGGCCGGGGCGAATTCGGAGTCACCTACCTTTGTACTGACCATGAGACTCGTGAAGCTCTAGCATGCAAATCCATTTCCAAGAAGAAGCTTCGAACAGCTGTGGATATCGAAGATGTTAGACGAGAAGTTGCTATTATGTCAAGTCTTCCTGATCATCCAAATATTGTTAAGTTGAGAGCTACTTATGAAGATAATGAAGCTGTTCATCTTGTTATGGAGTTGTGTGAAGGCGGAGAGTTATTTGATAGAATTGTAGCTAGAGGACATTATAGTGAAAGAGCTGCTGCTGGGGTTGCTAGAACTGTTGCTGAGGTTGTAAGAATGTGTCATGCTAATGGGGTCATGCATAGAGATTTGAAACCTGAGAATTTTTTGTTTGCTAATAAAAAAGAACACTCTGCTCTTAAGGCTATTGATTTTGGCCTATCTGTCTTTTTCAAGCCTGGTATGACTTCTAACTTCTTCCAATTTCTTTACCCACAACAGGGGTGGCGCCAGGTTGGGCCGAGGGGGTTAAACAATAACATTGTTTATATATGATTAAAATTATCTCTATATGTATATGCAGTAGAAGTCGGATCCCTTCAGATTCTTTGCGTGTTTACTTCTTCATATTTTTTAACTTCGCGCCACTATCCACAAGTGAATTGGTATGGTTGAGCTTTGCTTATGAGAAAGGCACCCTTTTTGTTAATTATTTGATCTTGGCCCTTGGGATCACTTCTCCTCTGTCTCATAAAAACCGATTCTTTTTTTATTTTTATGATTATTTTAAGACATGAAGTGGCAATCTCATCCTCAAAGAAGTGTGTGATTCTTAGTAAATTGTTGTTATTAATCAGGGGAAAGATTCTCTGAGATTGTGGGAAGTCCATACTACATGGCACCAGAGGTGTTGAAGCGGAATTATGGACCAGAAGTTGATATTTGGAGTGCTGGTGTCATCCTTTATATTTTGTTATGTGGGGTTCCTCCATTTTGGGCTGGTATATATAACATTTTTTCAGTTTCCTGTTGAGTTCTGATGTTTGCAATTACTTGTGGCTCCGGAGTTAAGTCCGATTCTTGATCTGATCATCTTTTGCAGAAACTGAACAAGGGGTTGCTCTTGCAATTTTGAGGGGAGTGATTGATTTTAAGAGGGAACCATGGCCTCAAGTCTCTGACAAGGCAAAAAGTCTTGTTAGACAGATGTTGGAACCTGACCCGAAGAAGCGTTTGACAGCCCAACAGGTCCTTGGTAAGTACTCCAGTATACAGCTCCCATGGTGCATTGAAAACTATATATTGAGCAAAGAGATTTATTGAAATAGATCACCGTTGTTTTCAAGTTGACAGTTGAAGATCCTCAGTACTATGACTTAAAGTTAGAGGAGAAAAAGAAAAATGTGGGATTTGATTTGGACTTGTTCAAAGGCATTTGGAAACTGTTTATGATTTGATACAATGTTCAACTGTGGGCATCTTTCTAGATACCTTCTACTAACTTTTGCCACTACACTGGAAAAGTGAGGCTTTCCTTAAGGAATCATGGCTTTAATTTCAACAATCCACCTTTAGGCATACAGATTTGTGGAATAAAATACTTGTTTTTCTGGATTGTCATTGCATTTCTTTTTATTCTCTGCTGAGTGCTGAGGCTTGATTGAGATATGTGGTAGCTCTATGAATCAAACTTGTTTTGGTAGTAATAGTTTCATGTCTGTGTTGTAACTTTATTTGAGTCGACTTGTGAAGTATCTTGCTGTTATAATCAACTAAAATATCCAGCTGTTATCTCTAAAAATTCAGGATCATGCTTGAAAACTCAAATATCTGAATGCCGGATATCCGGAGTTTCCTATGCCATAATAGGAATAGTAATGAAGACAGGAACTACTGTATAATTCGATGAATTGAATGTAAATCATATGCATCATTCTCACTAACAAAGATCTTTTTTTACTTTTAAGAAGTTGCTAACAAAGACTGATTTATAAAGTACAACTGTTCAAAACTCGTCATAAGTTTTATTTCCTTAAGTCTGTTTACTTTATTACAGATCATCCCTGGATTCAAAATGCGAAAAAGGCTTCAAATGTTCCACTGGGAGATGTTGTTAGGACAAGGCTGAAGCAATTTTCTATCATGAACAGATTCAAAAAGAAAGCTTTGCGGGTAAGCCTATTATTTGTTTAAGCACTAACAAATCTGAAATTTGGTTTTATATAAGGGTGGAGATATGCAAGAGAAGGCCAATGGAAGCTATTTTGGCATTATTTTGTTAAATCAGAAAGATGGAGAGAGTTGCTATGTAACTTTGAATGATGTGTTATGTGTTGGCTCATGGTCTAACTTTTCCAAGGCTTTTACTGCTTGTGTAGTTATTTCCATCATCAAATGGATGTGCTTTGTTTGATTTATTTTTGCACCTGTTAAATTGCCTAGGTCATTGCCGAACACTTGAAAGTTGAAGAGATTGAAGTAATTAGAGAGATGTTTTCGTTAATGGACTCTGATGGTGATGGGAAAATAACATATGATGAATTAAAGGCTGGACTTAGAAAAGTTGGTTCCCAGTTGGCAGAAGCAGAGATGAAGTTGCTGATGGATGTGGTAAACTTTCCTGTCTATTTAAACATGCTGAAACAGTATTTTGTTCTTTGTTCTGGTTGGTTTTATGAGATTTCCAATTTTTACATGGCAAAATTAAGAACAGATTTTGCTTCTATTTACTCAGTTTCCTGTATGCTTCCTAGTTTTGTATGTGCTGCTGTAAGTTGTAGTTCCATTTGAGTCTCTTCACTTTTAACTATCTCATTCTACCAGTCTCTACGTCATCCTACCAATTTTGTGTACTATACATATACATTATATGTGTGTATGCTTGATCTCTCTTCTATGCTGGGTATTATCTGATTCTAAAATATGATAGTAGACGTTGAATCAGGATTCTTAATTACTACAGATTTACTTCTAGAGTTTATCTCATCAATACATGAAGTAGGTAAAGCATGTTTGTATCCATATTCTGCTGTCCTCTCTAAATAAATGTATTCTGATGTGTTTCATAGTAACTACCCAAGTTCTGGAAGGTGGTTACTGTCATATGATAGATTTCAGGATGATTTCCTACCTTGTTTATGTAAGCTTAGAAGTTCCAATACATGGAACTGAAGACTATATGGGATATTAAAATTTACAATATTTGTTTTTCATTGTAATAAGGATATAATTAATACAGGGATGGGTGATTAATAACGTCACTTCTTTGTGGTGTCCCATTCGCTGGATAAAATGTTATCACCATTGTGGTATACCCTCTCCATTCTAATTTATGTGGTACCTAAGCTCTTAGTTAGTGATAGGTAAATAACAACATATGTGGTACAACAACATATCCAGTATATTCCCACAAAATGGGGTCTAGGAGGGTAGAATGTATGCAGTCCGTACCACTACCTCAAAGGTGAGGTGGAGAAGTTGTTTTCGGTATACCCTCAGCTCACGAAAAAATAGTCTAGAAAAGAACATAGTACAAGAATAAGGAGCAATGAGAAGGAAAAATAACAGATAATAGCAACAAGAAGACTACCACAAAGTAAAACTATAAATGCTTTACCCGAAATAAAAAACTGCGCTAAAACTCATTGAACTAGACACTACAAGCAAAGCACCACGACTTCTAGCATAGAAGACAAACAAAACAATCCTACCCATCAGAAAGAACGAACTCCACTCTACTCTACTAATCTTCTACCCTAATATGTGCCTTTTACACCCTCCTATCTATGGTTATGTACTCGGTAAGTTCTAATTGCTCCATGTCATTTCTAATCACCAATCTTCACAATTTCTTCGTTCTAGCTCTATCAAATTTGCTATTCTGTAATATTCTTTTCTTCTTGTTTGTTTTGCTATAGTGTAATCATCATTCTTCTTCTTATTATTAATTCTATTGTTCTTCTTATTGGTTATGATGATGATGTTGTTGTTGTTCTTTTTTCTCTATTTATCAATAAAAATTAAAATAATAATAAAAAATAATGATGAGGATAACCAAATTGATTGACGTTGTTCATTATTAATTATTATTACAATAAAACTTTAGAGGAAAAAAACTTCTTGTTACAAAATGTCCGACTTACATGGTGGAGTTTCATTTGCATATCCTGTTTTGCAACAAAAGTCAGACTGCCAGAAGAAGATCTTATATGGTCATTTTCAGGCTAACCAAATACCCCTAATTGTCTATGGAAATTCATGACAATCGCTTATTGAATTGAAAGATTCTTTTTTAAAAAAAAAAGCTAATGATGGAACAGTGCAACTTCCAAGTTTCATGCTTTATTATCAGACATGTTTGTTGTGGTTATATCTGATCTCACAAATAATTGATCTTATAGGCCTTTATCTCGTTTTCTGCACTCTCTCAAGTCCCAGTACAACCTGGTTTACACTTGTAGCCTATTTTTGGGCCATCAAAGATTTGCAAGTGTTCTTCTGTAAAACTGATGCAGCTTTTATAGGCAAATTCTCAAGCTTTTTCCCATTTGGGAAATGGAGCTTGGAACAATTTCTATTGCAGACACAATAACTTTTCCCTCAGAAATAGATTTAATATTCTTGCCTGACGGCTTATGAACCTAATATTTGATTAGGCTGATGTCGATGGGAATGGAGTCCTGGACTATGGAGAGTTTGTAGCAGTTATAATCCACTTACAGAGAATGGAAAATGATGAGCATTTTCGTAGAGCATTCATGTTCTTTGACAAGGATGGAAGTGGTTATATTGAGCTTGATGAGCTACGAGAAGCGTTAGCAGATGAATCAGGAGTATGCGACACTGATGTAGTGAATGAGATCATGCGCGAAGTTGATACGGACAAGGTTAGTCTCATCTTCTTCTCTCCATTTAGTGACTCTGCCTCTCTTCATTGTATTCCAATACATTTAGAGAAAAGAGCTAGAATCTAGAATGCTTCTTAAAGCTAATCATTGTTAAAAGAAACTTATTATATCTTATGAAATGCTGCTAGATTTACACAGAAATTCACTTAATAAAAAGAAAAAGAGAAGGAATTTATTTTGGCAGTGTAGCATGAAAAGTAAATGCTGCACTTGTAAATCTGTCCGCTCGTATTTGCCCTTGCACCGTCTCCTGGCTCTGATGTGTCATGCCAGTTTTACATCGTTGTTGCATTTTCTCAGGATGGGCAAATCAGTTACGAGGAGTTTATAGCAATGATGAAGACAGGAACTGATTGGAGAAAGGCATCTCGACAATATTCAAGAGAAAGATTCAAAAGCTTAAGTGTTAATCTAATGAAGGATGGGTCTCTCCAGCTTCAGGATGTACTGAGTGGCCAAACAGTCATTGTTTAAGTTAATAAAAGGCGTTATTATACTATATTCTAATGATTTTCGTTGGTTGTTTTATTCCATAGCAAATCAAAGAAAAATCTGTTCAACGGTATTGCACTTCTTGAGAATATTGATAATTGAGATCAGATCTTTGAGAAGGCAATTAGGAGTAATATATAGGTATGATTGGGTTGTACTGCTGGGGTTTTTTTAGGATATAGGGGGAAATGAAAAAGGGTTTGGACTTGGGTGGATGACATGTAGATTTAAGGCTTTTGTAGGTTTGTTAATAGAGGTTTTACTACATATTTGTCTCACTTTTGTATATGGTGTTGCAAACTTTTACAATTGTTTTAAGTAAAGGCTTTGTATTTATGATTTCCTGAGGCTGCATCCATTACTGCAGATATCCGAGAATTTCATATGGTTCTTCCTAAATCTTCAATATGATTCTAATTGGGTAGGGTGTCCTAAGTTACTACTAAATTCAGAGTTCACTATCATTGCGGTCGGTCGGTCGGTCGGTATTGCACCCCTCGGGTGATTCCACCAATCAGCTTATACCTTATTAGTTTACTCGCTCGCTGACTCGTACACATGTTGGACTTCTTAATCCACGTGTTTCAAGATGCTGAAGCACCACATACAAGGAAACAGCGTGCGACAAGTGAAACAAAAGCATCGGGCTATGGCTGCCCACAATTCACCCTGCGTTGAAGGGCAAACACATCTGACAAGGGCACTGCTTCTCTCCCGATAATTTTAAGTACTCTTTTGACATTTTCTTTAAAATCCTTTTTATTTTTCCGTCGTGGTACTCATTATACATCAATACGAAACATACTAGTATAAAGCTACTGACATTTATAATAGCATATCCTAACCAAGCAAATTTATACATTATATTTACCAATCATAGCAAGAGTTTTCTGATGTTCGTTCAATAGGATGATACAACAATTCAGTTTAGCAACGGGAATTATTGTATCACTGATAATTTGGTACAGACTAAATTGTTGTATTACCGATACAAAGAAAATTGTTGTATCACAAATACAAAAGAGAATTACAAAAACTATTACTAGGTTTGTTAAACTATGGATATGTTTGATA